>VDFB02387015.1:0-263377 GCA_007258455.2 Sequoia sempervirens
TTCATGGATGGCTATGATGATGTATATCATGCATTGATCCCTTATGCAATGCATACAACAAGTGGGAGAATGTTGGGGTATGGTGTTGTACACCATTGCATAAAATGTTTTATTCTATTATTGTAATTAAATAATTATTTAGTTGTGATGCACCTTGGTGGTGTGGATAATCACACTAGGTAATTATTTGGTCCCATGTAATGATTGTATTGCAACATTGTATTACTATTTGTAGAAGACATGTGGCAGTAATTTAATATTGGGGAATTAAATATCGTAACATCTTAGTATCCAATATTAAATAAGGGGTCAGTGGTTTTGTATTCACATGGTTTTGTGGTACATGGTTTTACCTTACCACCAGTTGTATTTGTGTGAGCTTGTGTCTATAAAAGCAAACACAATGTAGTGGTTTTAGGGGAGGTGAACAGGCTGAGCAAGTTGGCTAATTGAGTCTTTCTGAAGAGTGCATTTGTGAAGCATAGCATGGGATGTGTGGATTCATGCTTGGACACATGAAAGTACATTGGAGGGCTTGATGTTTGAGAGGTATTCATTATAACTCTTGTATTTGCTTATGGCTGATTAATATGATGGAGTATGGATGCTTTTGGAGGCTGGGTTTTTCCCTCTTGAGGGTTTTCCTAGGGTAAATCTTGTGTTATCTTGTGGCTTGTCTATTTGATCTTTGCATTTGGAAAACTTGTATGCATGTTAATCTCTTTTGGGTTATGTGGGAAATGGTTTAAGATTCTAGGTTTGAATGCAATATTTCCTAACAGAAGCAACCTGATCCAAAACATGCTATTAACAAAGTTTGCTGCCTTAACCTATTTTAGTGGTTTTGCATTTTTTTTTCAAGGATATTTGGAAAGATCACTAGGCCAAGACCTTTTCTAGGGATAAACACTTCAATAATTACAAGCCTATGTCTATTGAGTTGTGGGTCGTCTTATCATGATGTGTGGATTTGAACTTAAATTACTCTTTCTACAAATGCACCAATTTACCTATATCCCACATCCTATAGGAGTTCATCTTGTTGGAAAGTCATTTCAAAGTAAATTAGATTGAAAATGTTACCACTAGTCAAGATTCCTTAAAAGGGGAAAGAGGCCATGCAAGGCTATTTGTTGTGATCCGTTCTGAGAACTAGACAATTTTGTTATGGATGGAGCTTCTTTAAACTTTCTTAGAAGGTTTTTCTTAGTAAGGAGATTTTTGTGGTTAAATGATCCCATGTATATGATATTTAAACTGTATCACACATTTTAGGAGGATAAGCTGCCTATTTATCCATTATTTTCTGCATAATTTTTTTAAAATGCTGCATATAGGTATAAAGCTTGTAAGCAGATCCAACAGACATTTAGCCTCTTTCCAGTAGCCGCTAATTTTTTTTCTCCTAAGCAGTAACATCTCTGATCTTTCTAGGAAGATGCCAATTTTTGTGCATGCCAAATGAATGATGTTCTATGGACCATCTAACGTTGGAGTTGTAGCTCCTTGCACTAAATACTTTTCCTTACTAGAGGTTTATATGTTGCTATGAACACCTGGAAACTCAACCTTTACCTCTATCTGCATATCCTGATGACAATATTTGAATGTAATATGGATGTGCCCTTAATCATTTACTCCTATATCCTATTTTAGGATGACACCTGCCTCCTCGTCCCCATCCCTGTATCCTAATTTCCTATTGTGTACAATATATTTGTTGGCAAGCTTCAAATGGTTATATTGTAATATTGGCCCTAATGTGTGGGTTGCGCCTCTTTTTAATAACTTAGAATTTAATATACAGTGAGGAACAAATTAGATCGAATATCAATTCTTATATATCAAAATATAGAATAATTTTGTTTGTGCATATACAAATTTGGCATATATGTCTACTCAAAACATGTTTTACAAAATGTGGAATATATGCCATCTCAAGCTCTATCAATCCCTAAATATATCAATTTATAGCAAATTTTAATTCTGTGCTGGATCATCAAAATTGAACCTCCTCAAAAAACTTGGTGGCTCTAAAGTTGTCTGGACAATAACAATTCAAACCACAAATTAGATTAATTATGTTGTACTTGTAATAGTGTGAAAGGTTGTGCACCTAAATTATAAAGGGTACACACTTTCCTTGACCCAAACAGCATTTAGGAGATAGGAATTCATTAATGGCATTCTCCCGGTAGAAGAGCAGCAGAGCCTATCAAGGCCTATATAAAGAGATATGATGTACTAAGTTTGGAGAGACAGAAAGTCAATACAAAATGGAAGTGATGTCAGCTTTTGACCACATCATGAGTTATCTATATTCTATAATGTGCATGTCTGATATCATGCTCCATATTCATGTTGCATGTTATATGGAGGATTCTTGATGTATGTATGGATATAATCTCTCTGCACAAGGTGTAATCACTCTGTTTGTTCATTTGTTGTCTTTATTCATCAAATCTCGTGATGTTTGATATGAAGTTCATGGGACCCAGTGTGTGCCTTGGGTTAGATGGCACTTTTGGGGTTGATATGCTGGGGTTTGGTGGAGATATAAATGCTAGCTAAGGTCTGTGTGAGCAATGTAGCAAATCACCTAACAATATTATGTTTCTTGAGATAATGGAAGAGGGCTAACCTGAACATGTGGTCCTCAAGGTGGTCAAATGGGCCGACAGCAAAATCTTCCCACAAGAACATGATTGTAGACACATGCAGATATTCTCAAAAATATTGCTGCAGGGAAAGGTACCCTTGTGGTCTAATGTGGACAGTTGAACTTCACTGTGGAAGGTTTTGCAGCATGGCTTCCTGTCATGTACTGAACTAGGATGCATAATGCTGCAAATCTATGAAGGGGCTTCTTTGCCCTTCTCGTGGTAATACGAAATATGTATTTCTGGCAAATGTTTAAGGGGTTTGGTAGAGATTGAAAAACTTTTTTTTTTTTTAAACACCAGCACCATGTCTGCGAGGAATCTCTGACGAGCACATTTTTGCTGCAGCACCGAAAATCTAAGCCAGGCGAGTCATTTTGGGTGTACATATACACCAAATTAAACAAATTTCTAAAAGCATTACAGTGCCAACATTTGTCCAATGCCTAAAACACAATATATACATTGGAAAATTAATACAATAATGTGGGATACTGTCAGAAGGATAAGAGTATGGGGCTTATCCAGACAAGAGCAGATTCCTCAAGATAACAGGCGTAATGTAGAGACAGTGCAAGTTGTTCAATTGCATGAGTGTTTTTGTGTCTAGTAAGCTTTACATAAAGAAACAAGCATATCTCTTCCTGTGAAGCAAACGATGGCAATCAACTGCATGCTTCTTTGTAGATACCAATTATGATTTTACCATAAGGTTCAATAATAAGTGTAACTAACCATGATTGAAGCCACCTTCTATGAAAGAGAGAAATCAGAAGTGTCAATCCAGACTGCGATGACTACATGGCTCAACATAGGCAACTTGGTCTGTCAAATCTTCGGACATAAATAGCATGTTCTGACTGTACTTGAGCAAGTGGGAAGGGGCCTGAACAAATTAGAGAATTCTTTTGACCTAACAATACCATACTTCAATATATGTAATGTCCTTGGAAATTACATTTTCAAGATGTGCAAGTAGTGGTTGTCAATTGTTACCTGGTTATTTTTCACCCTTAACCATTAGAAATCTTTAGGAGAAAAGGTAAAAGAACGACTCTGCAGCCTTGGCGTTAGGGGGTCATTTGACCCCTCCATAAACGATTATTATGATTGAGTATCCTAGAATTGTAGGACAAGAATGTTACTTGTAATAAATAACAGTGTGCTGGTTTTAATCCCATTTCTTGCTAGTTGTCTATTAGTGTTGTGAGATTTCTATCTAACTTGTGTTTCAGCTATTTCCCTGCATACATGTTTGTGTGCATTGTTTTTTTATTTTTTAACTAGCTTCCATATGTCATTGTCATCTTCTCCTCTATTTGTCTTATTTTAACGTTTTTTTGATTCAGCTTGCTTATCTGTTCTGTGCAATTTTTTCTGTCAATTTTAATGTTTTAACTTTGTTCCATGCATCATCACTGGCCTCTTTTGATGATTGCTTGTATCTTTCTTGTAATAGCCAGCCATATTTCCTGCTAATAGCTGCGTCAAAAGATGTTGGAGACCCACTTTGACTTTATTTCTGAAATAACAGTAAACAGTGCCAAACAACTAATGGCTTTTCCTTTTACTCCATTAATTGGATTCAGTTTTGAAAATTTGTAATTCCATGATTTATTGTTTGGTTATCAATTCCATATTTCCTATAGCTGTGTTTGCCTATTTTATATAGTCGTGTTCTCTTTGGATGCTAATTCTTGACATTTTTGGTTCTTCTTGCAGTCAATTGGCTCCTTACAAAAGAAATACAGCATTTGCTCATTTGATCTCCTAAGCAAGACTGCTTCTATACAGGCTGCTTCTGTTTTAGTGTTTGGCCCATTTATAGATTATTATTAAATGGATTCAACTTGTTAAACTATCAATTTTCATATGGTGCAATTGTGAGTTTCGTACTGTACTACTGCTTAGCATTTAGTCTATTTACGAATCCAAGTGTAATGTTCAACTATTTGCTTTCTGAAACCTGGGGCCCTTTCCCACAGAGATCTCGCCCGGTGGGAGAATCAAGATCACAGTCACTCATAAGAACCTCAGCAGCCAAATAGCCAGGAGCATCATCCATTTCCATTAGCAAATCAAGTCTAACCTTTTTCCTACAAACAGAGTACTATAACCATTCCTTGAACACGTTGTGTTTGAATCGGTGACCTCCTACTGCAACTTGAAAAGAGAAACTTCAATATCAACAAAATAAAATATTTCTTCTACCTCTTCCTCTTCTCTAGACTGAGCCACAACACTTTATTTCTTACATCTGCTCCATGTCACTGTCAAGTTCCAACATACTAAGAAACTCCTCAATAACAGAATCAACTTTTTCATCTAACTAATCCAAAAGATTCTTCCGAAAAACCTAGAATTCTTCATCATCATCCATATGAATTGTTCCCACTTCATCAAAACTCTCTCCAGAGCCATGGGACATAGACATGAGAGCTTGAACCCAATCATCCAAGTCGGGGCTCTCCTCCATATCTGCTCAACTTTCTTCACAACTCCTCCTTGGTTCTAACCAAGCAAATAAAACATAGTGAAATAGCAAAATGAAAAAGAAGACAAAAGAAGGTGAAAGGTCATGCGGCTGTTGGGCTTCACATTCTCAACATGGAATGCATAATTTGGTCAATTAAAAGCTTAATTAAGTCTAATTAATTAAGGGACTCAAACATAATGTGAAATTATAAAGGTATATAATTTTCTACACTACAATTTATAAAGCACTAAAACTAATTACAGATAGTTTGATAAAATTTGTATGTGTATGATTATTGTTAAAATATGATGTTACATGTTATGATGAATCAAGTGTTAGTTATAATGAACAAGTATTTTATGAAAATAACTAACATTTCATGCAACAAGGAGACAAGAACCCTTAACCAATGGACTTTTGTTGACTTTTAGTCACAAGAATAGACAACATGTAGCCAAAGGATTGCAAGTCTACAATAAAAGGAATGAACACCTGTAACCATGTAAGACACAATATGATGAGATGTATGCATGCCTATGAAGTTGGTTTCTTCATCTTAGACTAGGAAAGTCATATTAGGACTTTATTTTTGAGTTTTTTGAGTATTCATTATCTATCCTAATAATAGAATAATAATCTTTCCATTATATAGGAATGATTTGATATTTAAGAAAAATAATTAATTTTCCAACACTTGTAGTATCCTTCTCTTTTGAATAGAAATTACAACAATTATTTTATTAGAAAGCATTGAGTTAATGATTCATTGATTAATATTTCTATGGTTCAAAAGAGTGCAATTACCCCAAGAAAGGCCCACTTGAGGTATGCCACAACTTTGTTGTAGAATTAGTAACCAACTCTTTCAACATATTGTATTAAATCGTTATTAGTTCAATTAAGTTATAGTTTTCACCAGTAGCCATTGTTGATCAATATCCATTATAGAATCTATAGTTTTATAACATTTACCCACAACATCAACCTTTAGCAATAACTTGTAGTATAATTTCTTCATGATTCCTTAATATGAATTTATTTTTAGTTCAATACATCAAATTGCTATCCTCAACCTCCTAGGGAAATCCTAGAACTCCTCAATCATACCATATTATAAATATTTCCCTAGTTTCAAAATTAAATGTAACCTCTTTTGACTAATGATAGTTTGATATGGGATAATCCAATCAATCAAGTAGAAATGCATGGCGTTGCTCCATATTATTAGTTGATAAGGGAAAGCATACACTAGTCATAAATGATAGGGAATCACTAAGATCTTAAAATTTCATTTATTATTCTATTTAATTTAAATATATTTAGATGGAGATAAAAACTCTATTTAGTCTTCACATACATAAACTTGTTTCATTTAGCTTTGTTCTTTTTGTCATCTATGAGCAAATAACTGAATTAAGTATAATTGTTACTTTTGAGTTAGTAGATAATGTGTGAATATACCCATATTGTACTCTATAGAATGGTATGTTAATTTCTAAACATAGTCATTATTATCATATTGAGAAAAAAAGAATAATAAATAAGATAAAATCATTTGAAGGAATATGGTTTTTTACATAATTTTCATAATTCTTGTATTTTAGATATTATTTCATATGTATATTAAGTTTGTTGAATTTATTATTGTTTGATAATATGTGCATATTTTAATATGTTTGAATAAGAAAATATTAAATAGATAACATTCTAGACATATGTTGTGTCAAAATAGTATTATAGTTATAAACATGTATTATGATATTTTCGTCTAATTTATCATATGTTAGACGATGGCGGGAAATAGTGTTTATCAACACTATGGTGAAATTTAAATGTTTTAATAAATAAAATATTAAATAATAATAATATTAAATAAATTATATAATAATAAATAATAAATTTAAATTTAAATTATTGAATAAATAACATTTAAATTAATATTTGAATTGTTCTGGCCAACCATCTTTGGGAGGCGTTTCCAGTTGCTATTTATGGAGCACGCTAATGCTTAATTGATCATCATGAGTTCTGGAGATTATCTCTGGCTGGTGATTGAGGACGCAGTCGCTCAAACCTAGATCCCCAGGTCAAGACATAGTTCAAGCCATGGGAAAGCTCGTGAATATTACATAATTCATTTTCTTCCTTCTCTGACATATCCTCATTCATTTGAATTCATGGCAGGATCAAACCTAGCGCAGTAGAGTTATACGTCGTCCACGTAGAGTCGTTGGCTTCAGCTGGCAACAACACAAGTCTGGTATTCGCATCGACAACCAGAGATCATGGCGGGAGTTTAGCGACCTCACCTTGTCTAGGAATCCATCGTATCATCTTGGCAAGTGCGAAAGAGTCATGTTTTCCACTATCGAGATCTTGTGACACACTCGACATCAGATCGAACCATCCAGGAGCCTCGTCACACACCAGGTAGCATCAGGAACCCAGTTCCCTCATTGCGCGATAGCATCACGAGTATTCCGCATTTCCATACTGGGATTCGATGGAGGATTAGTTACAGTCAGGAGCTTATGGCCGGGCTTAAGTGTCACACACTAAGCTCTTATGGTCAAACCTTCTTTTTCTTTTTCCGTTTCCGTTGGATTACCGTCCTCACAAATGCACCGCTGCCGATCAATGCATTCCTCATGCCGCATGCATTCCATAACTGTACAGCAACTCAGTACAAGAACTGATAGAATAAGTCAGTTATTATTTTTAATTATGTACGATAATGCAAGATATTTTGGGGGGTCTGTTGCTGAATTTATTTTATTTTTATATTTGTAATATGATGTGATTTAATATATAAATTTGATTGGGGAATTAAAAATTGTTTTTATTAATAAATTTATTGTAATTTTTATATAATATTTGACACAAAAAATTGTATAATAAACAGGTAGTTATTATTAAAAGTAAAAATAAAATATACTATATATATTATCATTAAAAAAAAAGTGTTATTATTAATAAATAAACCTATTTTATTAATAGATAAAATATTATATATAATATTATTTACATTATATTATCCATTATATTATTAATTATCTATATATTTGATATCAAATTATAATATGATTAATAATATAAATAAATCAAAGCATAATCATTTATATAGTAATATAATTATTATAATCATAATGGATAAATATATATTATAGATAATATATTTATGTTATTATGATACATTCATATAATGTAATAATATATAGGTCATACCTATATAATAATATAATAATCATATATTAATAAATATATATGATTAACCTATATATTATAAATATATTAATATCATAACCTATATATATAGGTTAACTATATAACCTATAATAATATCATATATTATAGGTTATATATTATATAATTATATAATATGCTTAATATTATATAATATATAATTATATAGTTAATATATATAAGTAAAATATGTTATATTATGATAATTAGGTAATATTATGATATTATTGGTCAAATATTACCTATATTATAATAAATATATAGGTTAATCATATATATGATATATAAATGTAATCTATATAGATAAAATATATAGGATAACCTATATATTATAAACATATAAATATAGATTTTTAATTATTCTATATAAATATTAATATCATAATCTATATTAAACAATAATATATATAATAATATAAGTTTATAAATATATATAATTTATTTAATCTATAATATATTTATTATTATTATTATTATTATTATTATTATTATTATTATTATTATTATTATTATTATTATTATTATTATAGGTTATAACTTACAATATTTGATATTATTATATGTTATATAGTTAATCTATAAATAGATTATGATATTAATATATTTATAATATATAGGTTAATCATATATATTTATTAATATATGATTATAATATATATAGGTATAACCTATATATTATTATAATATATTTACCACATTAATGTGTCATAATAATTATAATTATTCTCTATTATAATAAAAAATTATAGGTAAATATAATACCTATAATATATATTTATCTATTATGATTATAATAATTATATTACCACATATATATGATTATGTTTAAGTTATATATTAGATTTATTTACATTATTAATCATATTAAAATGTGATATTAGATATATAGATAATTTATAATATAATGGGCAATATATATATAATTTTTATTAGTTCTTGCTATGGAACTATAGGTGACCCTTTGAACTTAACTAGTGATTAATTGTTTTGCTTGCAGCTAATCAAAATCTATTATTTTATTTCCTATACATTATAATTTAATTTTAATATATTATATTTTAGGTTTTTTCAAGTAGAAATGCACAATTTTTAACTTTTCAAATTCTGAAAATTATTTTTCCTTAATTTAATTGGCTCTAAACTTTTGAGCCATAAGGGCAATTTTCTCGGCTCCATTATCAAAGTAATTGCCATTATAGTGGGAGATGACTCCATTATCAGAGTTGTGATTATAGTGGGAGATGGAACGACAAATGGGAGATGGAAAAGGCAAGAGAAAATAACAATTACTTTTAACTTAACTATTCTATTTACGTTTGCAATCTAAATTTAACTAACTCTAACTACTAATATATTCTATGTAATTTAAATTATATAGGTTAATTATTCAATTTATTTTTGCAATACAAACCTTCCTAATTCTGATATTAATAAATTCAACTATGCTAATTTTTTGAAGATTATTTTTTTGTTAAATAAATGTATTATACATTCAAACTATATTTTTCAAGATTGATTTTTGGTAATATTAATTTTCATTTTCCTTTGATAAATTAAAATATATTTGTTGAAATCTATTTTTGTAATATAAAATCAATTAATACTAATTTCTTTTGAAATTTGATAAATTGAACTAAACTAATTTTCTTTAAAAAAAATAAAAATGAAAATAATTAATTTCTAGATAGTTTTAATATAATTACTTTTAAAATAATTTGATTATTTTAAAAATTAAACTATATAATTTTTGCTAATACTAAATTAGATGCTAAATTAGTTTAGTTTGATGTATTTTAAAAAATAAATTTACTAAATCTATTTACTTTGTCAATAAATAAATTCCTTTATAAAATAAAATTTTAACTAATATCTATGTCTAAAAAATCATTCAATTTTAAATTTTCTATATAACTAGAAACAAATTGCATTTTAAATGTTATTTCATACTTATGGGTGTGCATGTGAGGTATGAATTTTCTGGATTTAAAATTGAGGCTCAAATTTTTTGGATTTGAAAGAACTATTTTTTAAATTATTTGTTGCATAACTATTTTCTGATTTAGATGTAATCAAACTACATTATTGTTTCATAGTTCATTGTGAATGCTTGTTCCTCTACAATTTAAATCATAGTGCCATATAAAGGAAGTAATTTTTTTATTTTTTAAAGCTAGATAGAGAGGTTGTTGCAACCATGTTCAAACATTTCAAAATTCAAAACTGCAAATAGAGATAAAGAGAGGCATAAAATTATAAATTGTTGATATCATTGGAGGTTGGAGAATATTGAGAGAGGGGCTGCCTATTTGAAATAAAATACAAAGATAAGTGTAGAAAGAGGCTACATACCATATGTTTTGAGTGGAAAAATTGTGCCAGATACAAAGAGGATGTTGTAATATAACATCATAAATTGAATGGCATAAGAATGCAGATTTAGAGACTAAAAGCAGCGTAGGGAAAAGACTTAAGGATGCGTTGAAGGAAAATTTGAGAAAGGAAGAGGGGGTAGGGAAAAGACTTAGGGCTGTGTTGAAGGAAAATTTGAGAAAGGAAGAGGGGGCACATAAATTAAATTAGTGTGCATATTTTAAATGATAGTGAATTGAGCTTGTGTATTTAGAGAATACCCTGAAGCATAGGATGAAAATTTTCAATTTGAAGAAATAAAACAATTTTTTCACTATGAAGCTTGTGTGAATTCAAATCAATTTAATTGTCAATGTAAATGGTGTTACTGTGAAATTATAAATTTTATACTTTGAAGAGAATTGGTGAGTCATGGAAGATTAGTTGTAAATTTTATGCTTTCCAATAAATAAATTATTAATAATAATGATATAAGATAATAATATGGTTTTCTAATATATATAGCTAGTTCTAAATCTATTATATTTGATTATATATTATATTAATTTATCAAATTCATATGTAATATATTAATTTTAACATGGTATTATAATAATATATACTATATAATATGTAACATTTATAATCTAATATTTTTTTTAATTTATAAGAAAGAAAATATTATATAAAAAAGATCAATGATTGCACTAATTTTTTTAAGATATTTCCCACAACAATGTTAATTTCATTATATTAAATTTTTTTTAAAGTAAAATGTTTGAATTTTTACTTTTAAATTTTTGAATTTTTTCCCCTCATCTCTTGAAAAGTGAACCTCAAATTATCCAAAGAAAATCAATTAAGTAGGGTTACGAAGGGTTTGTAGGTGAAATTCATTCAACTAATGAAAATGATACACCAGTTAAAATATTTATTTGCTTTAATACATAAATTTGCATAATGTATCAACAAATTTTCATAGAGAGAAAATTTATGATATACCTTAAGTATTTTAGTTAAGCTGATTTCCATATAATTGTAGGGTGTGCAATAATAATGCTAAAAAATGTTTATTAAGGTGAATGTTATAATTAATATTACATAAATATAATCAAAATAATCTAATTTGAAAATATTAATAATTAAGAATTAGGTTTAGAATTAAGTTAATTATAATTATAATTATATAGATTAATTTACAATTATAATAATATAATTTTTTAATTAAATTATGATTAGGGTTATAGTTCACTAAAATACAATTAAATATTTTAGTAATTTAGAATCAGAATTAGAATTATTTAATTATTTAATTTTTAGGGTTAGAATATATAAATATAATTCTAATTTATTAATTATTATTTTAAAATTTAAAATAATTATTAAAATAACTATAAATGTTTTAATCAATTATATTATAACCATATCTTAGTTAGTAATTATTTTAAATGTTTAATTAAATAATTAGTTGTGAGAATTTTTATAATCAAATAATTAATTACAACATTAGTTTTATAAATTAATTAAATTATAATTCTAGAGCCCTAATTATTATTAATAATTATAATTCTAAAATCATTATAATTATCATTAGGTTTAGGAATGGGGTTAACTAGTTTAATGGTTAGAATTATAGTTATGATTAGAGTTTGGTTTAGAATTAAAATTAGGACTAGAATTAAGGTTATAATTATGGTTAAGATTAGACTTAGGTTTAGGCTTACAATTAGGAAGGGTTAGGGTTAGAATTAGGGTTTCAATTATGCTTACAATAGAATTAGGTTTAGGGTTAGAATTAGAATGAGAACTATGATTAGGGTTACAATAAAAGTTATAATTAGGATTAGAATTAAAATTATGATTACAATTATAGTTAGGGCCAGGGTTAAAAGTGAGGGTTATAATTTACTTAAGTTATTCTAATGCATATCAACCAATACAATAATAGTCACTATTAATGCACAATAATAACTTAAATGAAAAATTTCTCACTTAGTTCACTTAAACACCTACCTTAGTTACTATCAATGCACACCAATAATTTATGTAATAAATTACTTATTTAATTCACCTTTAAAATATCTATTCTAATTAATTATGTCCTATTCTTTCATTTATTTATTTCCTACAAATCAAAGAGAAAAACCATCTTTCGAGGATTTGGTAGGAACTTTGCATCAATATCTAAGATTTAAATTAAAAACACAAAAAATAAAAATAGGACTATTCTTGCACATTTTCTTAAATATCCCATTTTCTTTATTTCTCATAACTAATGATTGTAACTTTGAAACTTTAAACTTAGTTTCAAATTTCTTTAATATTTTGGTTAAATATAATATTAGAGTATCAGTTTATCATCCTTCCAATAAATTAGAGGAACATAAATCTGAGTTTTTCAGCCAAATCCAATAGCCTGATTTGGGACACTACTTGTCAAATCCAATAGCTTGATTTGGGACACTACTTGTCTATTGACTGCCATTAATGTATACCAAAATATAAAAATTGAAGATGCCTTCAATAGTAAGTATAAACCTACTATTTAAAACAAAAATCTTGCTATAAAACTATCTAAGGATTCCATATTTAAATGTTGGTCATAATGGGTGCAACCCCTTGGAAGATTAATCACACTACAAGAAGATAGAAATATCACAAGGTTCCAAGCCTATTTGTCAAGTTGGAACAAATCCAATGCCCCATTACATGCTAAGTTCCATCATAGGATTCTCTACAACATCATCCCTTAACCATGGACCTTCATCACAAAACTTATCTTACATAAAAGGATAATTAACCAAATGTAGGTTGAGGTTGTGCAGATTTTCTATTGCATGATGATCCCAATTACATATGTCATAGACACAAGGTCATAAATTTCTTGCATACTATCAACATCTAGTTTGAAGTCATCAAACTTAGGAAAATATTCAGGAGAATAGGAATTCTATAGAGAAACTTTCTCATTAATCATTCTTAGAAGACAAAACCCTAACTTGCTTTTGTTGTTTATAGACAGTTTCTTTAATCTCATCCTTATATTTCTTTAGACAATTATAAGCCCAAGAGGCCATATTGACAACACAACCATCATTTGGGGAGAAGTAGAGGAAATCCTAGGAAAGAAAGTACGAGGTTTGAACATAAAGTTAGTACTGTGATATTTCAAGATAGAGAAGTCCTCAACATCGAGTTTAAGTTCCTCTAAATAAGATCCCTAACATTCATCCATTTTTCATTAAAATTCCTCTCATCCAAGCTTGATTGAACTGAGTGATGGTAATAGTATTCTTATAGACAAATGTTTCATCTTGGTATCCATGACACTAGGGGGAATGGGGATGGGAAGTGGTTGGATTTAAGAACAACAAGGATTGTAGAATATTTAACCAAACCAAGAGAATCCACATGTTAGAACTAAAATGAGGACTTTTTTGGTGACCTCGACTTGGCCTTTCTATTGTTTTACATGGCCCTTGCTTGAGCTCGCTTAGTCACATACTTTAGTGGCAAACACAATGTATTTACACTGATGTGTCTGGCTAAAATCTAATGGGAAAATGAAGTTCAATACTCATATTTCAAATATTTCTTGTGGTTGGGATGGCCAAAGGGGCATAAAGTCTTATTTTAATGGTTTTCCAATTCAATATTTTGTTACCTATTCTTTGGCATCATTGCCACCATAGACTTGCTAAGAGTGCATTGCATGTTGCAGCATGAACTTGAAGTTCCAATGGCCTCCAATAAGATTCTCATGTTCCTATTGAACTACATTCCCAATCTCTTACCACTCCACACACTTTAATACTTGGTTAGGCCCCAACTTGAACAACAATCCATTGACCAACTAGAACACCTTGCTTTCCCATGCTAACCTTTAGTGGTTTCTTGCTTGTAATTCATGTATATTATATGAGGTTCAATTAATACTTGAAAGAAAACAACGATCAACATTAATTAGAAAGAGGCAGTGATAAATATTGATAGAGGGAATCCATTCATATTTGTGCTCATCAGAAACTTGTTGAGTTTTGCTTGCAAAAACTTGGGATGAAAAAAATCTCACAAGTAGTTAAATTTTGTTACAAAAAATCTAATGTCCAATGAGATGGTAGAAGATTTGGGTTTGAAAAGGATAAAACATCCAAATCCTTATAAGTTATCTCGACTTCAAAATGGTCAAAAAATATTGATAAATGAACAATGCTTAGTAGAGGTATGGCACCTTCTAACTTCCTTTTTCAAAAAAATACCAAAATTAGTCAATGATGTTTCCTATGAAGAGGCTTCAAGAATAACTTCAACAATTAATCCTCTACCTCGTGGTCTTGGTCCAATGACTATTGCAATACTTTTTTCCACTACTCTACAATCATCGAAATGGGAATATGTGTTCAGTTGAGATTTTTGATGTTTGATTTAGGCCTTTTGCAATACACTTCACATTATAAGTTTTATTAGGCTTATAAATTAGTTATCTAAATTACTGAATGGAATAAAAAGATCATTTTCTATCGAAAGACATTTTTTGGAGACATTAGGAACATCTAAGAAGAATTGGGACTATATGCTTTCATTTTCATTTGTGTAGAAAATTGTAACATTTAAGCAAGTTGGTTATACATGACTCTACATACAATGAAAGTTCTAAAGATCTTCGCTTTTTGAAAGAAGATTTTTTTATCACATATGCTAAATGGTTAAGGAAATTGTTGAACTCATAAATATTTGCATAATGTTGGCAACATGTAAATATTGCTTTCTTCATGCCTAAAAGCACAACAAATTATTTTAAAATATAGTAAACTCAACAAATACAAACAAAACTATTCTAAAACTTTCTGCAGGAACTTCGCTGCTTTGCAGCTCTTGTTTATTAGGTAATTTTTCTTCTTATTATTATTGATGTAGTAAGAGCATCAATATATTATATAACTTATAATGTGGGTTGATTTAATAATTATATATCCTATACTCAATTGAATTTGATTTAATGATTTATGCATATTTCATAGATATATGTTATGGTCATATATTTTTAGTTTCAAATCATTATAAATATCTAATATATAATTAGTAAAATCTCTAATAAATTAAGTAAATTTATTAAATAAAAACTACAATTTCAAGACTTTATTTTAACATATTTTTGTCAATTATTTATAATATAATTTTAATAATAACTACTGTTTATTATACAATTTTTTGTGTCAAATATTATATAAAAATTATAATAAATTATTAATAAAAAAATTATTAATCCCCAATCAAATTTATAAGAATAAAAGTTCAAATTAAATTTTGATGTGAAACTTTATAAAAAATCTACTAATAAAAATTAATTAAATACTCCTTTTATCCATTCCAAACAAAAAATCATACCAACTGTTTTCGACTGTTTTTATTTATGTATCGAATCACAAGAGATTACTTATATAAAAATAAAAATAAATTCAGCAATCGTACATAATTAAAAATAATAATAACTGAATTTTTCTGTCAGCTCAGGGAGTTGACGTTTTTTCCTTGTACAGTTATGGAATGCATGCGGCATGGGGAATTCATCCAGGACAGCGGTGCATTTGTGAGGATGGTAACCCAACGAAAACGGAAAAAGGAAAAAAAAAGTTTGATCTTAGAGCTTAGTGTGTGACACTTAAACCCGGCTGGAGCTCATGGGAGATCATGGGCCTTCATATTCCATCACTGGAATTGCATTGCACGGGTCCATATCACGGAATTTAGGAAGCGACTCATCTTGGTGCTTCGATATCTATATTTTGGTTAGTCAAGTGATATATATATTCCTATATCCATGAGTCTTTACATTCGTAATATTGAGCAGTGTAACTTCTGCTGGATGATATTTTTCTAAGTGCACGCCTTGCTGACAGTCTGATTGGCATAATACAATAACATTTAATATCTATTATCATCCTCCTGCTATTTGCAAGTTATGACTGGCATAATTGGTGTAATCGGTATAGTCCAGTATTCATCTTTCAACAATTCTAAGGTATTGATTTCTGGATGCCTGTTATTCTATTTCTATTTGAATAAGTGTTCTACAGTCAAATTCAAATATATGTCATTTTAATTTTGTTTGGAAGTCAATTCTGGCCTGAGGTCATTATAGGAGTATATAATAGAAGAATCCAACAATTTTCATCTCTCCATAAGTGTAAGAGAGTGATTACATTATTTGAACTGTATATCATATTCATTCAATCATTGCACAATGAAAAATTATAAGTAGATAACATATAATTTTTATTATGCCGAGAGGCATTCTACAGTCACATAAGAGTTTAAGGGCCTAAGTACATAAAAAAGAAATGGTTTCAGTTATAAATGCATTATCTTCCAATGAAATGTCTTGCGGAATTGGAGAATATCAAACGTTTCAATTACAAATGCATGCAACAAATTCATTCCAATTTAAAACACCACTTCCTATGCTTCTTTACACGAGAGGCAGGCACAAGTATGGTTTAAGATCAGCTCATTGTTACACCCCACAAACTTTTCCCCACCATCAACATCAACTCTTAGCCCTATGGAGGAATTGGGAGCCACTTCAGGGGATCATAGCAAGGACAATCCAGACAATAGCAAGGTGCTAAAGATGTAAGCGAGCATATTGAAGAAAAATTCTATGCCTTTTGTATTATCTTCTCAGGCTTTGCTCCCATTTGTGTGTTTTGCAAGCTGTTGAAAAATCACAGGGCTTGGCTATTCAGAGCAGAGGGAGATTTGATCCCTTTGTGTATAGGGTACATCATTTTTTGTTTGTATGTTGTTTTTTCCACTGATTTCCATGTTGTTTAATATGCATATCTTGTGCAATAACAGTTTGTAGTGGAAGCAAAGTTAATGGTTACACATGGTTTGCATAAATAGGATTTGATGCTCTCATGTCTGCACTCACCCGGTTCTTCTACCTCCTCTCCTCACACCTGCAAGTCGATGCTCTAAATCCCTTCATAGGAGAAGGTTTAACAAAGTAATGGGTAAAAGAAATCTAGTGAATTTTCCAGACAATCTATTTTGGTCATTTAGTTGGTCTAATCAAGAGATGTACACTACCCCAAATACACCTCATTTGTGGAATTCCTGGAGAGGATGTCAATTAGGGCTATTCTCAGCATCATTTGAAATTGGTTTGATAGGTTAGATAATTATTACATATTTGTTTTCTAACAGCTGATGGCGATAGTTTTTAGTGGGTCATTATTTTTTATCAAGTTTTTTTTGGTATCTAATGAATGTTGTTTTCTCATTGTAGAACGAAGGAATGAAGAGCATATCTGATGGACAAATAATGCTCTGTTATTATCTTCCATTGATGAACAAACACTTATGTTTGATTGCATGGATTTTGTATTTTGAAACGATTTATGCAATTGAAAGATTCACATTATTTTTGTTTCCTCATCAAATTGAGATTATGCTAGATGCATTAAATTCAAAAATTGCTTTCCGATTTTAGATGGTAATGGACAACTTATGCAAGAGGATTCCAACTTACTATAGTGGATTCTTTCAAATATCAGGGTTTTACTTTTTAATAGAAAATTGATATTATTTGCAAAAGATTATGGGGATCCTTTTGTTGCCATAGATGACTTTACATGTAAAATGGAGGTGACACAAAGATGATTCGTTGTAGAAAAATATACATCATCCATTGCAAACAATTTGAGAAGAGAATCTCATTCCTATTTTCTCCTCAATCAAGAAATATTGAATATTGTTTCTAATTTTCTATTAATTAAATATTGTTGTTGTAAAGAAAGTGTATAACACAAAATCTGCTTATTTTATCCTACACACATTTGGCATAAGATAAATTTGAAACAAGCAAATAGAGTGATATTCCTATGGAATAATCCAATATGTCTAATATTGCAAACAAAATAGCAAAGTAAACTAATTGAGAGCATGAAATACATATTGAATACCTATCCCATATTGGATTAGTGTCACTTTGATGTGAAAAGTGACCCTTTCCCAATCCTTTGACAAGCCAATGATGAAGATGCAATGCTATGATAATGGACAAAATTAGCTCTCAATGTGGAGAGAGTAACTTTGCATGAATTTGTGGATAATAAGAATGAAGGATAGTCTCTCCATTTAAAAAAGAATTTGATGAGAGAAGATGAAAAAGGGATGAATGTGGGATAAAAACCCAATCAATAGGAAGAACCCACTTTTCACCATGTGAATGGGCCAAGAATGTGCAAGTTTTGATGAATGTACCCATAAATGCATAAACTTGAAATTTGAAAATGTTGAAATGACAAGGTGGAGGGAGAGTCAAATGGAGTAATGGCCACTTGGCTCAATGCAAAAGGACTTGTAAGGTGAAATAAATGCCTTATTGGAAGGACTAAGTGCACTTGGATTTAAATTCAAATTTGAGGGAATATTCTCTATTATGCCATGTTGAGAGAAAATAGAGATTTAATAAATGAATTAAATCTATTTTCATGTGCAAGTGGCAAAAGCTAGAGAATGGAAATGGATTAAGATTAACATGAATCATGATTTAGTTAACTTAAGTGAAGATTAGGTGATTTGACCTATTTGATTTAGATTTATGGATTAAAATAAATCAAAAGGAGATGGAAAATGATTTAGAATTAGTTAAATAAATATTTTGATTTATTTAGCTAAAGGGGATGATGTTAGTGTTAAAGATGAATTTATTTAATTTAAATGGAGGACTTTAGAAGTTAATCAAATAAACTTGATTTATTTGATGAATGGATGAATATGACTTAATTAAATGCATGATGCCTTCCCCTCTTTGAAGCAATGTACTTGTTGTATTGGTTCAAAAAATAAACTTACCGTGATCAACATTTAAAAAATTTCTAATTTTTTTTCGGATGCCCCAGTAGAAAGAAATACACTAGTACATTGGCCCTCAAAAGATCGAGTGAAAAGATTTGATTTGAGAGTCAATCTCATGATAAAGAGGTTCAAGATGGATGTATGAATGGTTATGATGATGGTGCAAATGAGATGGTTTTGAGATGCTTAGAATAACCAATCTATATTATCCTAAACAACTTAAAGTGATGATGGACTGCATGTGAGATGAATGATGCGATGATGCCTATATGATTATGCAATGGATTTTTTATGCAAGTGTATGGTTTTATGAGATGCTTAGACTAATAGATCTATATTATGTTGATGAACATGCATATGAGATGATTAGTGTTTCCTATACGATATGATATGATTTGCAATATGTTGATAGTTTATGGATGTAAGATGGATGCATTGGTGTTGATGATTACCTAATCATGACAATGTTAGCATGGAAAGGAGATAGAAGAAAGCAAGAGATTCCAACAAGACATGATTTGATGATGATGAGAGATGGATGATTCACTTATCGGGAATTGGGAATTTAAAAGGGCCACTTAACTTATGTTTGATAACACATATAAGCACAATGCATCAAGGTATAAAGAACTAGGATGGCGTTGCGCTTAGTGTGATGGACTTTGACTCAAAAATTAGATAGGAGCACTCCTATTCACATACAAAACCTCATTTTAAAATGCAATTAAGATATTTCAAACATCTCAGACCAAAACATATAAAATAAAGCCTTCCTATGTGATCAACAAGACACCTAAAACACCCTCCCTATGCCCAAATAAAGCACGCATGACCGAGGATATATTACAAGAACATCCAACAAGTGCAACAGATAAAAAGATAATGATCATTGCCCCATTCCTATCTCTCTAAATCCTTTTGTTTGGACATCATCGAGAGGTTATTGGAATGATCACAAAGAGATAAGTCGAAAGACAAAGATAAAGTAAAAAGACAAGCTAATGTTCTTCAATACCGCTAACAAAAAGGAAATGTGTTTTTTAAGGATAAGAACCAAAATGATTGCCAATAGATAATGCCCATTGTAGGAAGGATACATCTTAGGACATGTTAGTGATGGTGGCACGTCGTTTCATTTATCCAAAGTGTTCTTTTTGATAAATAATGCTCTTTGTAGGAAGGATACATCCTAGGACATGATGTTATCACATGATTGATTTGGGATTGATTGGATGATAGGCTATCAAAACAAAGAGTTGACCAACTTGTCTACTTATTGACCTAGACTTGAGACTTTGACGTTTTGGGTTTTTACTTTTAACTTGCTAGACTTGTTTCCGATTGTTTTACCAAAGGTTGAGGATGACAATCATTTATTATGAGCGGTGTTTATTGTGCGTGAAAGTGAGCTAAGGTAGATGGATTTTTTCAAATATTTGGATGTTTTTGGAGTTTTGAAATGTTTTGAGGCTATTTTTGGTATTTTCAAGATTTTACAAATGTTTTGATTTTCCATTTTCCATTTTTCTGGGGTTTTGGGAGATTTTGACCAAGAGACTAACCTAAAGACCTATCCTAGGGGCCTCGAGGGCTAATCAACTAGATTAGCCTTGCCTACATTATACACGCAGAGAGCACATAGTTCGACTGATGACTTGACCAATTTACAGATGAAGATATACATGATGAAATGTCGGTTTGTTATGATAGAATCCTAAAGGATTGGCCTACTTTTCTCGGGGGATGATCAAAGATCAACCTTGCCTACATTCAAGGCTCAGAGACCCATAGTTCTACAAGACGACTCTATTCTTGACTTTTTGACCATCTTTTTGACCTATTTTTGGATTTTAATATTTTTTGAATGTTTTTATTTTATTTTATTGGTTTTATGAATTTTTTTGGATTTTCTAATTTTGCGAATGTTTTTGGATTTTCTGATTTTGCGATGTTCTTGAATTTTTTTATTTTGCGATGTTTTTGGATTTTCTGATATTGCGATGTTTTTGGATTTTTTGATTTTGCAATGTTTTTGGATTTTCTGATTTTGTGGACATCAAGAATACACATGAATTTGATATGATGAGAACATCCCCCAGTGCGATGCAATAGACTACTCCAATAAAGGCAGGAGAAACTGACCTTAAGAATGGGCTGAGTAGTATGCAGAGGGATCATGACATGAACACAAGACCAAGCTATGATGCAGATGTGGGTGGATGATAGATGGAGATATGGATTGTGATGGATGATGGAAGCATAATGGATGGATGATGCAGAACAATCCGTGAAGATCCTGGTGGATGGAAAATGATTATTTACACAAGGCACCTATTTGTCAGGTTTTCACCAAGGTACTTACCCAAAGTGCCACCGAAGTGGTTTTCACTAGAGGATGATTTTTTTCTGTTTACTGTTTTTAATCCTTTTTCTAATTTTTTTTTTCTTGGGTTCTATACCTTGAAAGATTTAGGCATAAAACATTTTAAGATGGGAATTGTTGATGGGTTCCTACAAAGGCTCACCTTTCAATGTTGACAACTAATATGCCCTTGACTTATAGCTTGTTGTGATGACAAATGGGCCCAACTAATTAGGTTCAAACTTTCCTTTACTATCTGGATTAGGGACATTCTTCTATTTTTCTTTTAGCACTAGTTCCTTGATTTGGAATGTTTTGCTTCTAATCTTCTTGTTATAACTCTACTTAAGTTGGTTTTGATATACCTGCAAGTGATTCAATGCCTCCATCCATTGCTCATCTAACAATTGTAGCTCATGTAATCTTGATACTCAGTATTTCTCGTTAGTGATGAGGTTTTGTAGTGATATTCTTAGCGATGGGAGCTCGATCTCAATAGAAATTACTACTTCTAATCCTTAGACCAAGGAGAAGGGGGTGGCGTTGGTGGGTGTGGGGATGCTAGTTCAATAGGCCTAGAGGGTGGGATTGAACTACATATGGTAGTCATGACTTCCGTCATTGACTGTCTTCTTGAGGATCTTTAAAATGGTTTTATTGGTGGCTTATGTGTGGCCATTGCCTTGGGGATAGGGTGCTATCATAATAGTGGTTTACAATTCCTGAGAGGAATGAATTTTAGCTTAAATCACATATTTTTAGAAAATATAATGATTTAAGCCTTAAAAAGTTCAATTTTAAGGATTCCAATTGAAGAGGGTTTGATCAAATCACCTTAGATCAAACCCCCTTGGATAGAACCTTGCTAGTTTTAAACCATACCTATAAATGCGTCTCCTTTACACCTATCAAAATGCTGATAAAAAATCACTTTTGATTTAGATTTTGGGGATCAAATAAATTCATTTAAAATTTATTTCAAATGATTATGGTATTCCTCGAACAAGCTATCAATGAATATAATTTTAATATGTTTTGGTTTTGTTATGTATTTGTTTTTAAGTTTTATTAAACATAGGTTTTTCATCAAAATAAATTTCTTTGTTCTTCACATGTGGAAAAATAAATTATCAAAAAAAAATTGAAAATATGAGTGCACCAGATATTGAAGTCCTTGATCCAACAAAAAAAATAAAATAAATTTTGACATATACAAAAAGTTCGCGTTATACAATTGCATTGTCAATTGTAATTCGTTTGACTTTGAAACTTGATTAAGAAAACAATATTCAATAAAACTAGCTAACCAAGTGGAAGCACTAGATATCAGAGTTACAAATCTAAATTTGAAAGAATTAGAATTTTATCCTTCATGGAAAAAAGTTATGCATTATACGGTGGTGTCACTTTTAAAAATGTTGTTTTCTGAAAAAAATCTATTTTGTGGGAGATGGAAAAAGTGCAATTTGATTCCAAAATTTTGAAAAAATATTTTTAGAATCTATAGACAAAATTTGATGAGACTCTAGTTTGCACCATCTTCAAATTCCTCACAGTTTAGCCGCTATAGGTGCCCGAATGTGAAGATTTAGTTAAAAATAATAATTTCAGTGTCCAGTTTAGCCAAAAATTGTAAACCACTATTATGGGATCACTCGATAGTATGGGGTGGAGAAGTGATGTTGGATTTCAAATTTCTCACATGACTCATGGACATCCTGATTCTTGAATGGTGTCCCATTATCCACGATAATGGCTTGTGGGACATCGTAGCAGCATATGAGATAGTTTAGGATAACTCTGATATCTACTTCCCATTTATATATGTCGTGTATGGCTTCCACCCACTTGGTGAAGTATTTGGTGGTAGTTATAATAAATTTGTGGCCACTGGATGAGGTGGGAGTTATTTTTCCGATGAGATTGATCCCCCAATGTGAGAAGGGCCATGTTGTGACAATGGGATGGAGCTTTTGAAATGGGGCATGGATGAGGTCCCCATGCTGCTGACATTGTGGGCACCTTTTGACATATTCATGTGTCTCTCTTTCCATTGTAGGCCAATAATACCCTATCCTCAGCAATTTCTTGGCCAAGTTCATTCCACTCGAGTGTGAACCACATACTGTTATGCACCTCAGTTAAGGTGTCAATGCCTCCTCAGTTAGGAAACATAATAAGGTTCCTTCTATGCTCCTACAATACAAGGTATCTCCTGGGATAACAAATCAGGATGTCTTTTTGATAAAGGTTCTATTTAGGCTCAAAGGTAAGTCTCGGGGAGGACTCCTATTCGTAAGTAGGTATAAATATCATGGTACTAGGGATCATCGGGACCAATGATTTCACATACATATTCTAACTCTGGTACCTCAAATGCAAATATGAGAAGCTACTCTACTAAGAATTCATGTCTCAGGATGTTGCGAGGGATGTCCAGTAGGGATCCAATCATTCCCATGGCATCTCTTGCTCTGCTGTTGGCTCTGGGGATCTGCTCAAATGTGATATCAATGAATGATTCTTTGAGGTTCCCAACCAACTTTTTGTATGGAGTTAGCTTATCATCCTTTGTTTGATACTCATCGTTCACTTGATTTATTATTAGTTGGGAGTCTCCATATACTTTGAGGGTCATGATGTGCCACTGCACTGCTATCTAAGACCTATGGTTAAAGCCTCATATTCTATAATGTTGTTAGTGCAGGGGAATGCCAATTTGTAGAATCCAAGTATATAGCCCCCCTATGGGGTGATGAAGAAGACACCAACTCTTGATCCATGTTGCATGTATGATCCATCAAACTAGACTTTCCAATTGTCACCTATGTTGAGATTGAAGATGGATTCATCAAGAAACTTTGATATGAGTGGATTCTCTAAATAGATGGGTGCTTCCGCAAGCTAATCTGCAATGACTTGACCTTTGATTGCTTTATGTTCAACATATTCAATGCCATACTCTAATATTATCATGACCCCTTTAGCCATCCTATGAGAATTTCTTTTGACAGTAGGTACTTTAGGGGATCAATCTTGGCAATGAGTTTGACTTTGTGTGCCAACATGTAATTTCTGAATTTATGTGAAGCAAACACTACTGCTAGATAGGATTTTTCAATGAATGAGTAGTTTAACTCATGCCCGACCATTGTGTGGCTAATGTAATAGATGGTCCTTTCTATCCCATTTTCATTTTGCTAAGCTAGGAGAGCACCAAGGGATGTTGTTGCTGATACATAGCGGATTAATTTCTTTCTTGTGATTGTTGGCATGAGGACCAAAGGTGTGAGAAAATATTCTTTGATTTTGTTGAAGGTTGCATCACACTTCTCATCCCATTTGTACGCTACTCCCTTGTGAAGTAGGTGAGAATATGGGTTTTTCTTATCTGCCAGTTGAGCTATGAATCTGCGGATGGACTAAAGTCTGCCTTGGAAACCTCTCAGTTGTTTCAATGTTTTTGGTGCCTCCATCTCAAGGATTTCTTTTACCTTGGTAGGATCCATTTCAATACATCTCATTGACACTATGTATCCCAATAGCTTTCCTGATTGTATGTCAAAAATGTACTTCTTGGGATTTAAACAGACCTTGTATTCCTCTAGCATGTCGAAGATAGTGCTAAAGGTTGCTATGTGATCTCTTCTCTTTTTAGATTTTGCTAGTATGCCATCAACATAATCTTCCACGGTTTTGTGGATCATGTCATGGAAGATTAACGTCATGGACCTTTGGTATGTTGCTCTTGCATTCTTCAAACTAAATGGCATCATGTTCTAGCAGTAGGTCCCCCATGGACAAGTGAAGGATGTTTTTTGTTGGTCTTCTTTAGCAATCATTATTTGGTTGTACCCAGAGAAACCGTCCATCAGAGAAAGCATTTCATGTCCTGCCATCATGTCCACTATCATGTCAATGTTAGGCAATGGGATATCGTCTTTCGGACATGCTTTGTTTAGGTCTTTGAAATCCTTACAGACACGGATGCCCCCATCATATTTTGAAATAGGTACCAGATTAGATACCCACTCTAGATAGTCAATTGGCTGAATGAATCCTACATCAAGTAGCTTCTTTAGTTCGATTTTGACTAGCAGGGCGATCTAAGGATGTATTTTTCTCATTTTTTGTCTGAACAGTTTTGCTTCAGGATAGACTGCTAGATGACGGACCATAATTTTTGGATCAAACCCAGGCATATCTAGGTAGCTCCATGCAAATTTGACGTTTTGTTCTCTCAAAAAGGCTACTAGGAGCTCCTGTTCTTCAGATAATAATGACTCTGCATAAAAGGTGATGTGTGGTGTCTCCTATGTTCCCAAGTTAACCAGATTGCATTTTTCGGCTAGGACCGTTGATTTTTCCTGGTGTAGAGCTCTAAGAGGAAGATTGAATCCACCATCCTCAGGTGCCTCAGAGAGGTTTTTACCATTGGATGCATCCTTTATTTTAACTTTTTTTCGATTGGAGAGTGCCACAATGTGGTTTTCACCCAAGGACGTAGAGATTATTCTCAGTTTCTCGCTTTTGCAACTAAGGGATTCAATCATTTCTCCATAATATGCATGTGTATCCACCTCAATGATGAATCTTGCTTTTGATCCCCATATGGAATATTATCCTGTAGTCCCATGAATTTTGAGAGTGTCTCATCATTTTTGAATGTGTCGAGAATTGGAGGTTCTCATTGGTCGTAACCGATGAGTTGGGGATAAACTAGGAGGATTTCATGGTTTTGTTGGTCAATGGATTCAAATGACATAGTTATATTCATAAGAAGGTTTGTGTCCTCGAAGAGCCTAGGTAGGTTTGTTATGGGATCTTTGTCATCACTATTACTATAGATGTCAGTTATATCGAATGTAAAGTTGTCTATGACTCGTCCTATAGATAGAGGTAGGTGAAGGGTGGCTGTTGATTGTTGAGGAGTTTTGACTTTCCTAACTAGGGGATTTTGGCCACGTATGGTTATACTTGGATGGGTACATTCAATGCCAAGGTTTTTCATTCGCGTCTCTAGAATGATGGGTATTAAAAGCCTATTGTTGTTTTTCCCTATTTTCTAGTTTTTGTCATCGCCCATTGTGAGAATTATTTGCAATGCTTTGTTGTTGTCATCCATTGGTAGATCGATTGTTAGTCTATTGTCCTAGTATAGGAGATGGGATGGGTCCTCCTCTATTACTTCTTGGCTGAGGTCTCCCTAACTTCTGAAGTTGGAATATCCTTCAATGGGTGTTTGGGATGTGGAGGATTCATTTGATTGCGGTCGTCCTCATGATCTGGGAGATTGTGGTAACTCTCCTACCACAAAAGCATTTTTGGGAATTGTATAGTTTTTGCAACCATTGTCCTAGATGATGACTTTGATATCAGAGATGGTGGGGATGATGGGAGTGGTGGGTGTCTTTGTTGTAGAAGTGGCAGCGAGAGTGGCTAGATCAATGTATGGTGTTGATGGGCCTTCATCATTTTTAGGCACTTGAGGAATTTTGTAGTAAATTTTGCCTCTAGGTTCTTGCAGTAGGAGAATGGTTTGAGATCTCCATGTATGGTGACCTCTTGTCCTTCATATGTGAATTTGACATGCTGTTGGAAGGTTGATGCTACTACTTGTATTGCATGGATCCATGAACATCCCAAGAGAATGTTATAAGGCAAGTCAAGGTCCAGGACCTGACAGGTGGTTTCCATGATAGCTGGCCCTACTTGGATAGGGAGTTGAATTGTGCCTTGGGACACTATTTCCTTATCATCATATGCCATGATTGTAATATCTTTGCCTTTGTCGATGGAATCCTTTGGGATTTTCAAGTTCTTTATTAGCCTAATGGAAAAAATATTTAAACCTACACGTCCATCCACCAGGACTCGCTTGACTTTATTTTTATGCATTAGGACCTCTAAATGGAGTGCACAGTTGTGAGATGGTTGAGCGGGAAAATCTTCATTAGAGAGTGTAAGGAGATTCAGAGTGGTGATGTTTCTTACCATAGCTTGGAATTGTTCCATGTCAAGTTCTGTGGGGATAGTGGATGAAACCAATGCTTCCTCAAGGATTTTCTTGGGAGCGGATGAAATTTTTAGCAACTCCATGATGGAGATTTTTGTTGGGGTTCTTTTTAGCTAATCAAGGACATTATAACCGCTAGGCATAGATCTTGGGTTGGCTGCGGGTTCTCTATTTGGCTAGGATGACCCTGCAACAGTGATTTTGTCACCTCTTGTGGTGACACCATAATCAACATTGGATCCTTTGATGGTGATGGTAGCACAATATTCATCTAGGGATGCGATGACATGGTCATACACATGATTCATGCTCTTGAAGGTGCCTTTTCCCTTTTCTGTGTTATTGTTCCCTTTGTTATTGTGATTAGGCATCAAATTCATGTATATCTTGAGGTTCTGATTTCCTACTGGCTACTCCACATTTATGATTTTTTGATCAATGAGGTCTTGGATTAGGTTTTTCAACCTCATGCAACTATTAGTGGTGTGCACTTTGATTTTGTTGAAGTCACAGAGCTGATTTTCATTGTACCAAAGTGGTTTCACATCTGGTTGTTGGAATATATGCCTCAATCTCACAGGCTGAAACCTCTGAAAGAGCCATGTCAATGTGACATTCCTTTTTTCTGGCCGACTGACAGTTTATTAACCTTGTGGTTTGTACAGGTCATTGAGAGAATGCTCTTGTCTTGCCGACTAGTGTTGTCACTGTGACTTGTAGCGTTCACTGTAACTCTCTGCCGAGTGGAGATCTCTTACTGACTGTTGGTGTCTAAAGGTGATTGGGGAGACTTGTGGCGAAAGACATTTTTGGGGAGAGACTTGGATGTTTGGTATGTCTCATACTGACAAGAGAAGTCTCGCCAACTGCTTTACTCTTGGAGTCTTCGGGGTAACATGGAGGCTTCACTATGAACTCCTAGTGACATATGTTTGTCTCACCAATGCTCATTGGGGTAACAAGGAAGCCTCAGTAAGAAGTCTTGCTGACGGTTGATTGTCTTTCTGATGGTTGTGGTTTCACTGACTAGCTGGCGTCTTCGTTGTAACCTCTTAGCGAAAGCAGTAAGTCCTACCAACATTGGTGTTTGTTATCGGGTGTCTTCAACAAAAGGTGTGAACATTCAGAGTAATGTCTCAATGATAGCCTAAGTCTTGCTGATGATTGTTTTTCAGTATGACTTGAAGGCTCAATGTGATCTCTTGGCGAATGACGATAGTCTTGCCATTGGAAATGCTAACGTGTATGTGACTTTGGAACTTTGATATGATGTCTCATAGAAAATGATGGTCTTGCTGAATAGCGATACAAGTGATGATCATCGGTATGAGGTCTTGGTGACAAGGCGAAGTCTAAGCGATAGCTTTCTGAGCTCGTAGTAACCTCTTGCCAATAGTGATGACTCTTGGTGATATCAAAAGTCAGGTCTTGTGTCGTCAAGGAGACACAGTTAGTGTCTCACCGACATGCGAATACATTGTGAATGCCTTTGACCGATTGGGAGACCATCCTATGTGGTGTGTCTTTGACCAATCAGAGAAGCCGAATGGGAACTGTTGGAATTTGGTCTATTGTGGCCATTCTGTGAGGTAGTTCAATAGACTAGAAGCGACATGGATATACTCAGGAATTGAAGATTGTGATCGGTTTGATGGTTGCATGCATAGTTGGATGAATAGTTGGATGAACAGTTTGATGAGTGATCAGTGAATGTAATTCTAAGAGTATTGTATCTGGAGTGTTCTGTAGCAAGGTCGATCATTGTGAATGTTGCTATAATTTGACATTAGAAAGATAAGTCTAGTCTCTATATGTAATCTCCATTACTGTAATACAAAGTGACTTCTCTTGGTGTGGTGGGTTTTTTTCTCCTGTAAGGGTTTTCCCACATAAATCTAGTGTTCATGTGTGTATGATTATTTCTCTTTTTCTGTTATTGCTTTGAAGTGTATCTTAATTGGACTATAAGTGAAAACTTAAAAGTATCTCTGCATTCTTCCCTAAGGTTTTGATGTTAGGAGAGTTGTTTTTGCACCTTAGCTTTCCTTACAAGTGGTATCAGAGCCTAGCCAGTTGTGTTATCCTTGTGGGTAAGTTGGGTTTTTTGTGTCAATTTATGTTCAGTGGGAGTCTTGTAGAAGTTTGGTAATTTGAATTATAGGTTAAGATGGCAAGCATGTCAGGAAAGATTGAAATTGAGAAATTCAATGACAGCAATTTTGAGTTGTGGAAACTTAAAATGGAAGATTTTGTGGTTGATCGGGATCTTTGGATTGTTGTGTCTGGAGAAAAACCTACAGGCATGAAGCAAGAGGATTGGGACCTTGCAGATAGAAAAACTAAGGGGCTAATAAGGCTCTATTTAGTAGACTCTATTCTTTTGAATGTCCATGAAGAAAAGACTGCATCTTCCTTATAGAAAAGATTGGCATCTATTTATTAGGGAAAGTCCTTGGTGAATAAATTGTTCTTAAGGAAGAAGCTGTACACTTTGAGAATGCAGGAAGGAGGGTATGTTGTTGATCATTTGAATGCATTCAACATGATTGCGCAGTTAGCATCTATTGGTGTGAAGATTGATGAAGATGATCATTGTATGATGTTATTATGTTCTTTGCTAGATTCTTGGGATCACCTGGTGATGGATATTGGGAGTAAAACATCTAGTTTCAAGATGAAACATGTTGTTGCTTCATTTTTATCAGAAGAGATGAGAAGGAAATTTTTTGAGATGGCAAAGGAGGCCCTTGCTGTTAGAGGAAGGTCGAAAGAGAAAGGAAAGAAGAAGGACAAGAAGTCCAAATCCAAATTAGAGGGGAGATCAAAGTCTCCTGGAAAGAAGTCCAAGGTGAAGTGCTAGAATTATGGGCAACCTGATCATGTCTGAAAGGATTGCAAGGAGGAGAAAAAGAAGAAGACGAAGACCTCTTCCAACTATGATTCTTCTTAGAGTGATGTGTTGTGCCCTCAACACACACGCCCCGTTCAGAATGGGGACCTTCTTTTCTGTCGCCTTGTCGGGTCTGTCGGGGCCACCTCGTTTTGTGTGCCCCTCTTTTTTGACATTTTGCATGGTCGATATTACCCTAAAGTTTCATCCTAAAATCGACCGTGGTTTCCCTTCTGGTTTTTGCTGCCCTCCGGGGCCTCATGGGTTCCTTGGGCCTTTCGGGCTCTGGGGCGGCCCTGGGCCCTTCCGGGCTCGGGCCTCCGGGGTTCCCTTATCGGGCTTCCCCCTTTCGTTTGCCGCCTCGGCGGCATTCCCCGGGCGTCTTTCCGCCCTCCGGAGCCCGCCTTGCCGGTTGTCGTTCGGAGGTCTTCGGGGATTTCCCAGGCGGCCCCTACTCCTTCGGGCCCCGGGATCCGAAAGTCCGCGACGGCGACCCTGCGGCGACCGCCCGCCCTTCGGCCCCCGAGGTCTTGCTCGCCGCCGCCGTCATAATGAAAAGCAAAATCTTTCACCGACTAACTCTCCACCGCACCCCGTCCTCCGGGCCCCGAGTGTTCTGTCGCCACCGACTCAAAGTCATCGCATATTCTCGCGGTGGCTGTCGTTGCGTGGTTTCCCGCCTTCCGGATCCCAGAGTCTCTGCCGCCACTGCTGACTCAAATTTGAAACCCACCAACTTTTGGCATGATCGTACGTGCAATAAATGTGAGCATTAATGACCGATATGGTATATAAACCATGGTCCCCAATGTCATTTTAACTTGGCGAATTTGAGCAAATTGGAGCGGTGATTAAATTGGAGCCCACTGCAATCGGCATCATCATGATCATCGACATCAGCATCGCCCCGTCAACCCTGCCGGTGAATCCCATCAACTTCCTGCTTGGCGAATTGGAGGTAGGCCATCCTCGTTCGCCCTCCCGCTGTTTTTGATCTTTTTGTGGATTTCGTTAAAATGAACAATCAAGTAAATTGCGTAAAATTGAACATCACCCCGTCGCGCCCATAACCCATGTCTTCAAATTTGCCGGAACGCATCGGAATCACCCTCACCGTCGGCCCGGGACTTGTCCGTGTCGTGGGCGTTCATTGCACAGTGCAAAGGTCCCCGCCGGGCCCGAAACCCTCCATCACCATCAGAATCCAGAGCCACAAACCCTCGATGGAGGTCTTCCCTTCCGGGCCTGGGTCTCCGGGTTTCCCCTCCCGGACCTCCGCCTCAAACTCATTGTCGTTTTAACCTCAAAATCTCTCAGCGTCTTTCGACGTCCTCCTTGCTGCCCCGCGACCCTTCAGGCCCGGCCGTCCGGGGTTCCATCCCCGGAACTCTGTGACGGTTCCACCATCACTCACGGTGGAACCCTGCCGGCTGCCCGACCTTCGGGCCCCGGGGATACTTTCGCCGCCACCGTCGCCTGAACTTTGATGAAATTTCCCGGCGGCCGTCATCCCACGGCGCCCTGCTTCCCGGGCCCCGTGGGCCTCTTCGCCGTCACTATCTGTACTTCGCGGCGGCCGGCGTCTCCCATCTCTCCAGTCGTTGGGTCCTGGTCGGTCTTTCGCCGCCGCCGTTGAAAACATCGCAAAATGCATGCGGCGGCCTGCACCTCGCATCGTTCTGCCTCCCAGGTCCCGGGACGCCTTTCGCCGCCGTCACCTGTGAGTTGTCATTACTTCCCGGTGGCCGTGCCCTTGCGTCCTCCCGTGAGCCGGAGCCTGAACTTCACCTCACCGTCGCCGCTGGGCCACATTGCAAATTCCATCGGCGGCGAACTTCCGTCGGCTCCCCGCCCTCCGGGCTTCGGTCTCCTCTCGCCACCGCCGTCCAAAATGATGAAAGAGTATGCAGCGGCCTTCGCGCCGTGGCCTCCTGGCCCGCGGGGCCCAGTTCTCTGAATGCCATCTAGTCTAAACTGTTAAACCAAATCTCATGTCGACCGTCCTTTTGCCTCCCAGGCTCCGGCCTTCGGACTTCCTCAGCCAGACTTCCGTCTGATGTCCGCCGCCACCGGCTTCCTTCCCTTGACTGCCTTCCGGCCTGAAACCTCCGGAGCTCCCCAAATCGATCCAAATCAATTCAAATTGAGAATCTAACGTTGACCCACATCCTAAATCATGCCATTCTCCATCATGGGCCTCTTAGAACATCAAAATCTGACCAACGGGGGTCTCCGGGAACTTTCGGTTGTGTTTTCCCTTCCTGGTAGCATTCCTGCCAGGGAAGTCCAGCCCTCTGGGCCCGGATTGCTCAATTGCCCTAAAATGAAATAGATATCATCCGAGGATTAAATTTATGATATATTGGAATGGTTATTTAGATGATATGCTCACAATGCGGACTAACATTAACGTTATTGGTGTTTTCTTGTGCTGACTTCACCCTTTGCCTGCAGGATATATGGAATCAGCCGCAAGAACTTCAGGGGCCTCCGCCGAAAAAGACAAGGGCAAGAAATCTGGAAGGGCCACTCATGGAAAGGGCGATAAGGACCAAATGAAGTTTCAATTTCAGGGTGAGCCGCTCCAGTCAAAGGTCTCGACTGACAAGAAAGAGATCTCGGACACCAATATAGTCTAGGTGGACATAGATGAGTTCACCCAGAGCGTCAAGGTTGACCCTAAAACAAAGAATGCCTGGTTAATACGCCAAAGCGGGATTGCCAAAGCTGCGAGCTTCCCTCCCTCTCTGATAGCACCAGAACTAATAATGGCTTGCCGAGAAGCCTACCAAACAGATACCAGAACAATCGTGGACAAGGAGGGGAATATCCTTGCCGATATGTCTCTAGCAGGAATCACAAAAATGTTCCACATTCCCACGTTCCCGCACATGCAGATCCCCACTTTGGAGTAGTGTCAGGCGGCATGGGATGCCAATCCATTAGGCTGCAAAAAGTCGATTAACATTTACTAGTTAAAGGAGAGACGGGGCAGCGCTGCAAAGGTTCCCCAGGAGCTGTTCCACAGCGACTTCCACGAGGATTATCACGACTTAGTGACTATGCTAAGCAGGGTCATGGGTCTCCCGGCGGCCACCTACTTCCAAGAGTGGATGGCTTACTACATCAAGCAAATCATACGAGGAAATGAGGATGTGAAAACTAAGATCTCATTCGACTAGGGGAGCATCATCAACAATTGCTTCCACGAGCAGTTCGTAAATGTCAAGAAAAGCAACAAGTTCTACATGACCTCATACTCGGTGTACTCCTTGGCAGGTCAGAAATAATATAGTGGGCTATTTATGGCACCGGATAGGGATCACAAACAAGGGCTTAAGCCTTTTGACCGGTACCCTCAACTACAGTACCGCTACTTCAAAAAAGAGTACCACAGGGTCAATGATGCCTTCATAGGCCACATTATCAGATTGATAGCTGGGGACTTCGAGAGAAGGGTATCCCACAGCGCCAGGGCACTCTTGAAGGAGTATGCCTTCTTGTATATTCAATTCCCCAAGTTCACTTACATCCGTGCCCAGGGATTCACTGAACGGCCGAACAAGTTGTCGAGATACCCGAACGATAGGATCATTCTCCTAGAGCTTTCCCGGTAGCTCCAACATATTCAAACGATCTTTGGCAATAAGCACGTGGCAGGGATCCCATATCCCATGACCCTCGGCCAGGGCCAGTATCGATTGCAGACATCTCAATGTGCCGACAACTCAGAGAAAGAACTTAAAGAATATAACTTTGAATGGTACACGACTCGCCCACGGATGGACCCCCATGGCCACGTCAGGAAGGTGCTAGGACCGGCATACGCCCACCAGTACCATGTCGAAGATTTCTAGGCGGATTGTAAAGATGATAGGGAGGTCCGTAAGAGACACTACATGCGAATGACAATACAGTTTTTGAGGAGAGTGCAGCTGTTTCCGGTGCCAGACCAACTTGAAGAGGATGAGTCCACCCTTGTGCACCCGAGGTACCCTACGGTTGCCGACCTGGCAATCCCCTCCATCGACTGGGATGAGCAAGAGGTCGAGGACCTGGATATTATCATGAAGCCAATTATAGCTCGCACTAAGGAGTGGGTTGATGGGCAGGTGGCACAACTGGAGCAATAGGGGGTGACTTTAACTTATGAAGCACTCAAAAGTGAGTCAAGCGCCATGGAAGATGTGGCCGCCTCTCCATCAGCTAGCGAGACTTCCAAGTCTCCCCCCATCACCAGGTCCCAGAAGAGAAAGGAAGCAGAAACGACATAGTCTACGGACCCGAAAGAACAAGCAACAAAGGATACGAGAGGCTCATCTCCCAAGAAGCTTAAAAGGACAGTGGTCACAATAGAGGCGCAGCCTCCATTACTCCTTCCTCCCACGACTGGTGTGCTACCCACCTCTTAGGCCGCAGTCGCCTCATCTCCACAGGCGGTGGACATTTCTATCCACCTTGCCTCTTCGCCCCTGGCCGGGTCCATAATCAATATCGACTCTTCCTCGAGCATGACCACTTCCCCTTCCTCTGCTGCTGCCATGTCACCCATCACCTCCCTGCCTCTGGCAATGATACCATCACCTGTTCCCCTTTCTAGCGTGCCCGAGGCTATTACACGGCACCTGCAGAGTCTTCCTCCTGAGCTCTCGTAGATTTTAATGGACCCTGCTCTCTAGGCTGCCCTTGCCCAAGCCCTCGCAATAGCTCAGCCTTCGCAACTGCCAACGGGTCCGCTGGCCATGGAGGCCACAATGCAGATTTCCAAAGAGCTGGAATAGGAGGCTTCAAAGCCTATTGAGGAGGAGGCCGATGATTATTATGAGCAACCTGAATATGAGCATAGAACCATCGACAAGGTTACCTACGAGGAAGAAGAGACAGGCTCTTCCGAGAGCGGGGATGGAGAAGAGGGCTCAGACGCTAAGGAAATTATTCAGGTTTTTGATGATGATGTTGAAGAAGAGTTGGCTCAGCAGCCAAAAGATGTTGGAGAAGAGGCAGAACAGTCGCCACGTGGTGAAGAGGGACAGCCGCAAGAAGAGCAACCTAAAAGGGATATCATTGAGGCTGAGACCCACATTGTGAAGAGCCTAGAATCCGAGGCCACTGAAGAAAAGAAAGAAGAAGAGGCAACAAAAGAATAGGATCCCACTCAGATATTATCCACCAAGCTGCCCGTCAAAAGCCTCGTGTTTTATCAAGACTCTGACGAAGAGGAGGATGCTGCCAAGGAAAAGGAAGAGCTTGAAAAGGAAAAGGCAGTAGAAGTCTTGCCTCTGACTGAGACGGGTGAAGGCAGCCATGATACACCCAAGGACAAATCTGTTATGCCCGACTGGCTGAAAAAGCAGCTCGAAAAGACTACTCCTATTCTGAGCGACCTTGAGGTCAAGATTGGAAGCCATCTTGGCTCGATCTCTGACCGTAACAAAGAAGGAGAAGAAGCCTAAGGTCCATTCCCGGATAACCATGGACGCTTCTGGCTCTCGGGCTGCACAAGTAGCAATGCCAACTGTTGGCCAGGTCGGAGTAAGCTACAACATCTCCACTATTGACCTGGGGACAGCAACCAGGGAATAGAAGGTCAGACATCTGGAGGAGTCAGTGGCCACGGTGGTGCATCTGATTAAACAGGACAAGGTCACCAAAGATGAGCTAAAGGCGCAGGTTGCTGCCCTGACCGACTATATCCAGCAGTGGTCTTCAATAGACGACCTCCCCACTACCTCTACAGCCGCGCCACAGCTGCTCTCCAAGGAACAAATAGATAAGCTAGAGAGGAGGAAAAATTTGGAGAAGACCACGGAGAACTGGTTCCAGCAGGTTGTGAGCGTCGGAAATGTAGGGATCGGCTTGGCTGTGCAAATAGCTAATAAGTTCCTGGACCTGGTTCAATCCTTGGAAAGCACGAAGAAACTCTACACCAACTTTCCTGCGATCTACGACTCCACCTTCCCAAAGGTTGAGGCCATCCTTCAAATGCCAGAAAGCACGTGGGAAGAGAAGTTAGAATTGAAGAAGGAAGATCACTGGTTGGTGGACGTGTGGCGCAGAGACCTCATCAACCGAAAGGAGAGGATGGAACAAATCCAGAGCAGGGTGGATCCGGATATTGCATGGATCAAAGAAATCCGAGTAGAGTGCGCCGAGTACCTTAAGCTGATAACGGGCCATGATATGCCCACAATGCAATTGGATGCAGAAAAGGTCAGATCATACTTTGAGGAAAAGATGAAGGACGGGACAGCCGGAGATATCACAACGGACTTCCTGAGTTTCGCTGCCCGTGCCTTTGATAGATCAGAGCTATTCAGAGATCAGGGCTCAAAGTATGATGAGGACTGGAAGCGGCTGGAAGACAATGCCAAAAAATGGAGCTACTAGGCGTTGAGATGCGAAATCCTTGAGGTAGACAAGCTCTAGGCCGTAATCCTCAAGCATATTGAACACGCAGCCTCCGAGGAGCAACAAGACAGCCCAGCCAAGGAAAAGCACCTCCCAAAAGTGTAGCTACAGCCAAAGAAAGAGCAATTAGCTACAGGACGAAAAGGCAAATAGTGACATCCACTAGATGATGAAATAGGGAAGAGACAAAAGATGTTTTTTAATTGTAAATATATTTGGGGGTAGGTGAAACCCTATTTTGTAATGAATCTTGGCCACACAACTGTAATGAATCTTGGCCATTCATTTGACTTTTGAAAAACTATAAATAGAGCACTCCCCTCATTTGCAAAAGTGAGAGTTGAGTTGTTGTAAAGGCATGCTGCTGAAATTTATGAGAAATAGCATTGACTTGGTGCATTTCCTTGTTTTCTCTCATGTCAATTGATTCACTTCTCCAATATTAGATGTTTAGCTTAGATCTCTTTGCTGTTTAGTTAGTTGTTCATGTTATTTGGATAATCTTAGGAATGTTGTTTGGTGTCCATAAAAATTCCTGCTTTGTTGATGATCCCTTAGTCCATACTTTTTCCTGTTTACTGAAGGTAGATAGCTGTGCAAAGTTAGCCTGGACTTGATTAAAGCTTCCTCAAACACTTATCTTTAGTTCATGGATGTATGTGGTGGATGAAGGATAGAAATCTGCAGCCCTTAGAAGATTGCACAATTTCCATGATACTGTGAAATCCCTGGTTAAGTGGGATATTGTTTGAAGGAATTGTCCATTGCAGGAACTCCATTATCACTATTCGCAGCAAGCTTTAGGCTTAGGAACTTTTCTTCCCCTTCGCCCTTTTTAACTTTCTTTAGAAACTGAACAATACCAAGGTTCATTGCACCTTATAAAGCCAAAACTAACAACCAGATGGAGTTTGAGATTGTTGTTTGAACCTACAGCCAACACATAACTACTTTCATGCTAAAAAACTCATTTTTGAAGATCCAACTTCATGCTTTGTGCCCATACTTTGTATTTCTGTAAGACCGCCTTGTGATTCTAGCAAATCACATCAAACTACTGAGGTATCTTAGCACTGTCATGACCTGACACCCGAGAGACCTTGGGATAGTGTTCTGCAACTTGATTGTGGGAGATTGTCTTTCAAGAGAGGTAGTGCACCTACGCACTGCCTGTGTTGAGAAGTGCATAAAAACACCATCAACATGATGCAGATGCCTTCATTGTAGCCTTGGCTACATAGGGATCAGATGATGTCTGGATGATTGATTTTGGAGCATCTTTCCACATGACATCTCATAGAGACTGGTTCACAAAGTATGAAAAATATGATGCTAGGAAGGTGTATTTGAAAAGTGATTCATCTTTGAAAATTGTTGGTCATGAAAGAGACAGAATTCAATTCCCTGATGGAAGAGTGAAGGGAATCAATGATGTGATGCATATACCAGGTTTGGCTAGAAATCTACTTTTTGTTAGTAAGTTGAATGATATCAGAGTGCAAGTGACATTTTCTCGAAATGGTTGTAAGATGACTAGAGGCTCTATGGTGCTAGCAAGGGGTCCTTGAATTGGTACCTTGTATAAGCTAGATGCACATGTTGTTCAATGCAATAGTGTCTCTACAAAGTCTCAGAAAGCTACTCATGGAGGAAAAGAGGGAAATGTTCCTGATGGTGTAAACTCTATGGAAGTTAAACTTCCAGCAAAAAAAACTATGCTATGGCATCACAGGCTAGGCCACATTGGTGAGAAAGGTTTAAAAACCTTGAAGAATAAAAACTTGGTTGAGGGGCTTGAGGATTGTAACCCCAAATTTGAATTATTTGAACATTTTATATATGGAAAACAACACCGTGTTTCTTTTTGTTCTAGTCCTCACAAATCTTTTGGTTTGCTTGATTATATACATTCTGATGTTTTTGGTCTAGTGAATGTTCCTTCTTTGTCTAAGTCAAGGTACTATGTATCGTTTATTGATGATTATTCAAGAAGAGAATTTGTCTATTTTTTGAAAAGTAAATCAGAAGTGTTCAGTCGGTTTAAGGAATTTAAAAACCTTGTAGAAAATTATACTGGAAGAAAAATAAAATGTTTAAGGATGGATAATGGTGGTGAATTTTTTTTTTGATGATTTCGAGAGGTACTGTAAAGATCACAGAATTAAAAGACATAAAACTACACCTTATACTCCGCAACAAAATGGAGTTGCAGAAAGGTTCAACAGGATAGTCATGGAAAGAGCATGAAGTATGCTGAGTAGTGCTGGATTGGAAGAGAATTTTTGGGCTAAGGCAGTTGCTACAACATGTTACTTGATAAACCGTTCTCTGAATTCTACTCTTGTTGAGAAAACACCTTTGGAAGCATGGTGTGGCAAGAAGCCCTCTCTGAGACATATTCATGTTTTTGGTTGTGAGGCATATGCACATGTGTCATATGAGAAAAGATCTAAATTGGAGAACAATGTTGTCAAATGTATTTTTATTGGCTATAGTGCTAACATAAAAGGATACAGGCTTTGGAATCCTTATACGGAGAAGGTTCTATATAGTAGAAGTGTTATCTTTCGTGAGCTAAAGCTTTCTACCTTGGATCTATAGTTAGAGACAAAATCAGAAAACAAAAAGGATGTAGTTGAAATTCCTCCTACACCAGATAAAGAGGAATTGAAAACTCAAAATGTACCTGAAACTAGGGAGAGCTCAAGTAGTTCTGAAAGTTCTGAAGAAAAAGAACAACCTCAGCCTCAGCAAGTGAGGAGGTGAACTTGTGAAAGAAAGCAACTTGATAGGTATGGGTTCTCTTTGATAGATTCTACTTGTGCCTATGCTTTAATTTCTAGCACTGATGAGCCTAGGACTATGAAAGAGGCATTTAGAATGTCTAATTCAAACTCTTGGTTGGAAGCTATGAATGAAGAAATGGCATCATTAGAAAAGAATGATACTTGGAGTTTGGCACCCTTGCTTGAAAGCAGAAAAGTTGTTGGTAGCAAATAGGTATTTAAAAAGAAAATAGGTCTAGATGGGAGTGTGGAAAAATATAAGGCGAGGTTGGTTGTGAAGGGTTATTCCCAGGTAGAGGGAATTGATTATGGGGAAATTTTTTCTCCTGTAGCTAAGTTAGCATCCATTAGATTTATTTTGCCACTTGTAGCAGTGTATGACTTAGAGGTTGAACAAATGGATGTGAAGACAACATTTCTTCATGGTGATCTTGAAGAAGAGATTTATGTGTCCCAACCTGAGCACTTTGTGGAGAAAGGTAAAGATAAACTTGTTTGCAAGTTGAAAAAGTCTTTGTATGGTTTAAAATAGTCTCCTAGAATCTGGTATGAAAAGTTTGACATATTTTTTTTTGTCATTGGGATTTGTAAGATCAAAATTTGATCATTATGTGTATTACAAAGCTAAAGGTGATCGAGTCCTTATTATTGCTCTCTATGTTGATGATATGATGTTCATAGACAATAGTAATTTAATGATTTCTGATCTTAAGTCTCAGTTGTTTACAAAGTTTGAAATGAAAGATCTTGGTGCAGTGAGGTATATTCTGGGAATGGAAATAACTAGGGACAGGAAGAATAAAAAACTTTGGCTCAGTCAAAATAAGTATATCAAGACTGTTCTAGAGAGATTCTGTATGAATGATTGCAAGCAGCTAGTTGTTCCAGTTTTGTAGGGAACGAAGCTATCTGTTGAAGACTATCCAAAATCTCCTACTGAGATTGAGGACATGACTAGTGTACCTTATGCTAGTGTGGTTGGTAGTATTACGTATGCAATGTTCTGTACAAGGCCAAGCATTTCCCAAGCAGTGGGAGTATTTAGTCAGTTTATGGCTAATCCTAGAAGGACACATTGGGATGCCATGAAAAGAGTATTCAGATATTTGAAGGGAACTTTTGAATATGCTTTGTGTTACCATGGTAACTTGGTTGAATCACAAAGGACTCTCAGTATTCGAGGCTATGTCGATTTTGATTGGGAAGGAGACATTGACAACAGAAGATCCACCAGTGGATATATTTTCATGATGAATGGTGGTGCAGTGAGTTGGATGAGTAAGCGGCAAGCTGTAGTCGCTTTGTCCACTATAGAAGTAGAATACATGGCAACTACACATGCCTATAAAGCAATCTAGTTAAAAAATTTGTGTTCTAACATTGGTTTTGATGCAAGGCAAATAACTATTTACTGTGACAGTCAGAGTGCTATCTTTTTTGCAAAGAATCCTACTTTCCATGCCAGGACAAAACATATAGATGTACAGTATCACTTTGTACGAGATATTGTGGAGGATGGAAAGGTTTCATTAGAAAAAGTGGATACTCTAGAGAATGTTGCAGATGCATTGATGAAACCAGTGAGCACAGACAAGTTCAGGTGGTGTGCCAATTTGATGGGCCTCAGTGCCCATGAATGTCAGTAGTTTTGTTATGCTTTGAAGGTGCCTGTGTGATCTTCATCAAGTGGGAGATTGTTGGAATATGTGCCTCAATCTCACAGGCTGAAACCTCTGAAAGAGCCATATCGGTGTGACATTCCTTTTGTTTGGCCAAATGGAAGTTTAGTAACCTTGTGGTTTGTACAGGTTGTCGAGACAATGCTCATGTCTTGCCAACTGGTGTTGTCGCTATGACTTGTAGCATTCCCTATAACTCTCTGCCGAGTAGAGATCTCTTACCGATTGTTGGTGTCTAAAGGTGATCGGGGAGAGTTGTGGAGAAAGACATTTTTAGGGAGAGACTTGGACATTCGGTATGTCTCATACTGACAAGAGAAGTCTCGCCGACTGCTTTTTTCATGGAGTCTTCGGGGTAACACAGAGGCTTCGCTATGAACTCTTGGTGACATATGTTTGTCTCACCAATGCTCATCGGGGTAACACAGAAGCCTCAGTAAGAAGTACTGTCGATGGTTGATTTTCTCACTAACGGTTGTGGTTTCTTTGACTGGCTGGCATCTTCATTGTAACCTCTTTGTGAAAGTGGTAAGTCCTTCCGACATTGGTGTTTTTTATCAGGTGTCTTCAGTGAAAGGTGTGAACATTTGGAGTAATGTCTCAACGATAGCCTAAGTCTTGCCGATGAGTGTTATTTTCAGTATGACTTGAAGGCTTGATGTGATCTCTTGGTGAATGACAATAGTCTTGCCAATGGAAATGCTAATGTCTATGTGACTTTGGAACTTCGGTATGATGTCTCATCGAAAACAATTGTCTTGTCGAATAGCGATACAAGTGATGATCATCTGTATGAGGTCTTGGTGACAAGGTGAAGTTTGAGCGACATCTTTCTGAGCTCAATGTAACCTCTTGCCGATAGTGATGACTCTTGGCAATATCGACAGTCAGGTCTTGTGGCATCAGGGAGACACATTTAGTGTCTCACCGACATGCAAATATATTGTGAATGCCTTTGACCGATTGGGAGACCATCCTACATGGTGTGTCTTTGACCAATCAGAGAAGCCAAATGGGAACCATTGGAAGTTGGTATGTTGTAGCCACTCTATGAGGTAGTTCAAAAGATTGGAAGCGACATGGATATACTCAGGAATTGAAGATTGTGATCAGTTCAATGGTTGCATGCACAGTTGGATGAACAATTCGATGAGTGATCAATGAATGTAATTCTGAGACTATTGTATCTGGAGTGTTATGTAGCAAGGTTGATCATTGTGAATGTTGTAATTTCACATTAGAAAGATAAGTCTGGTCTCTGTATGTAATCTCCATTACTGTAATACAAAGTGACTTCTCTTGGTGTGGTGGGTTTTTTTTCTCCCATAAGGGTTTTCCCACATAAATCTGGTGTTCATGTGTGTATGATTATTTCTTTGTTTCTATTATTGCTTTGAAGTGTATCTTAATTGGACTATAATTGAAAAATTAAAAGTATCTCTGCATTCTTCCCTGAATTTTTGACGTTAGGAGAGTTGTTTCCGCACCTTAGCTTTCCTTGTACACTGGTTCCTAGTAATTATCATAGATGAGAGCCTTGATGAGGTTTTTGTTTATCAATTTCTTCATGATGGCCTCAAGTGGTTGCCCAAGGGAAGTGTACTTCTGTTTGGGGGATTTTTTTTTTCACTGGGGTGGTCCCCTTTGATCGTTGACATTATTGATCACTTGATTATTTAGCTCCTATGTTGTTGCATTAGCTTGATGATTTTTTTGATGATGGTTTTGGGTTTGCTTTTGTGGTATGGGTGTGTTTTTTCGAGGGGCGCTGATGGCAACATTGGCATCGACAACACCATCGTTGGTAATGTTTCAATTATTTTCCCATGTGTGATGTTTTTCATTGTAACTGGTGGATGGGTGATTTCTTTGTCATTCAGGATATGTAGATGATCCTCCAGATTGTGTCATAAGGGCTTGTTCGACATTGATCTCCTTGGAGATCAACTGGTCGTATGTAGTGATGCCTTGCACTTTAAGATGGAATTCTAAGGCTCCGTCGAGGTTGGATATGATAGTGCCCACTTGTTATTCCTCAAGCATGACCCATTTTCTATTATTGGCCTTGGATCACCATCATTGTAGGAATGAAGAAAATGATTCATTCTTACCTATTTAAGAGCCGATAGTTCCTCTAGACTGACATCCATTGCAATATTGAATGCGTACTTTTTTATTAATACATCTACTATTTCTTGGAATGTCTTGATGCCAGGAGGAAGGAGAGAGAACCACTCCATGGTGTGACTAGCCAGGGTATGTGCAAGATCATGATGGGCCAAAAAATGGCAATATGATGGGTATGTGGCTGACGGCTATTTTTTTACCAAAAATTGATGAAACGAAAAGGGTTTTTAAAGGAGATTCTCAGCTTTCCAGCAATATAAATAATGCTTTACTTTGAATTTAATAAGTAATTATTATTCATTTTCTATTCAAATTATGACTAAAATTTTGATTAATAGGTTGATTGAAAAAAATCTATAGCTTTCAAATGGTATCACATTTTTTCAATCCAAAACATGTGTCACATTCTATGCTTTGCATACTATAGGATTAAAAAAATAAAAATTGAATTTCATGAAGTTTTGACTAAGTTAAGGTAGTCAGACATATGAGTTTTTATATTTTAAAAAAAAATTGCAATAAAAGTTTCACAATTAATTATTTACTTGGAAAAAAATTACAAAAAAATATGCATCACATCGGGGTATGTGTCCTCTACTTATATCTAAAATCTTATAAAAAAATTATTATTATTTTATTATGGTTAGGGTGGTCAGACAGACACCTACTTCTTATTTTTTCCCTGAAATTTAAGTACCACTGCATTGAAATTTCAAATTTTCACCAAGGGTGGGTGCATGAAGTTGGGTACCAATTTTCTGGCCACTTATGAATTTTTTTTTAAAATGTGCTTGCATTATAACATGCACACATTATTTCACGTTAAAAAAAAAAAGAAAAAAGTCAAATTATTTTCCTTGGAATACCAACCCAAAGGCTTGGAGGGCATTCCCAACAAGGCCAGAGACGTGTTTTTGCAAATTCTATAATTTTTCACATAATCATGTTCGTGCTCACCATCAAGATTGCATCTAGTTCAATATTCACAAAATCAAAAACATGGGTAATGTTAGGTTCTCTCTTAGCTATCCAATGATGTAATTTTTTTCACTTTTCGACAATGTTAAGCCTTTCATCCATAATTTCTTTTATTTGTATGTCTATTTTTTCCCAAAAAGAAGTGTTTAGTGTTTTTTTTGTTATAAATTAACCGTTCATCAAAATTTCAAATAAATTACATTTTTAGAAACTAGACTTCATTCTACAAATTTTAAAAAAAAAGGAAAAAAAATAAATTATTTTCAAAATTTGTAGAGCACGGCCAAAATTATGCTTTTCAGGAAGTGCCCACTTAGAAAATTAGTAAAAAATCAAATATTCATTAAAAAATTATCAAAAAAATTGTGCACCAACTAGATGCTATTAGCTAACTTCTAGCTGTAGCGATTTTAAAAATACTACAAAAAAGTTCACCGTGCTTAGGTCGTACAAGAGTTGCTATGTTATGTTTTTCTGACAAAAACAACACCAATTTCTGCACATCCCTCTTTTGAACCCCTTAATCTCAACCATTTTCAAAATAAATTAGTAGTTTAGAAAGTAGACTCGGAGTAATTTGATCCTTGTTTTTGTTCCATCTCAAAATTTTGAGTGTAACTATCCTCAATTTCACGTCCAAGGTCAACATTTCCTGATTTCATAAAAAAATTGGCCACTTAAGCCCCCTTTTTGGGAACCATCTTGGTGCACTTACCCCCAAATAGATTTTTTATTTTTTTTAAAAAACCTAGTAGTTTAGAAACTACATTCAATTTTCTATATATTCTATTCTTACATATTTTTGAAATAATATAGATAACTTATTCAAATTTTTACATCAAGTTGTCTAACTCTGATTTTTCTAAAAAAAATTGGCACTTAAGGGCCTATTTTTTCCATGATGATCCTACACATACCTGCCAAACTTCTAGGAAACAGCCACATCAGATAAGTATCATCATATGGAACTTCCATTCAATGAACCTAGAATTCCCTGATGTGATCTTGAAGGTTTCCCATCCCATAGTATTTATCAAATTTAGGGATCTCAAATCCCTTTGGGAATGGTTTCATTACAAGACTCTTGTCAAATGGATAAGGGCACAAGTTGCTAGGTGTTTTCATGGTTCACCTTGATTGAAGGTTGAACACTTGTTGTGAGAGCAACTTGATTTGTGTTGTGACATCATTTTGTGGATCAAGGGGTGGGATGAAAGTGTTTTGAGGTAGTTCAATTGTTGGTGGGAGGGGTGGATTGCTTGGTATGTTTATGGATGGTGTTTGTACATTCTATTGTGCCAAGTATGCTTGCAATTGTTGTTGGTCTTGTTGTTGTTGCACTAATAGTGCATGTTGTTGAGCTTGCTATTGTTTTTGTTCTACCAAAAACACTTGTTGTTGGGCTACTTGTTGTTGTGCAAGATATCGTGCTTGTGCTTGTGCATGTGCTTTTGCTTGTGCTTGTGCATGTGCTTGTGCTTGTGCTTGTTCTTGTTGAGCTTGGTATTGGGCTTGAGCTTGTTCTTGTACCTAAGCCTAAGCTTGTGCTTGTTTGGCATCTTTTGTAGCTTGTGTAGCCTATGTTGCTTGAGCAACTTGGGTTACTTGAGTGGCTTGTTGTTCTTGTGCTGCTTGAGTAGCTTGTTGCACTGTTTGTTATTTTTCTAATTGTGCTTGAGTGGCTTTTTGCACTTGCACTGCTTGAGCGGTTTGTTGTGCGACTTGGGCAACTTGAGTAGCTTGGGTAGCTTGTTGAGTGATAGCTATGCAACCTATCAATTTTGGATTTGTTGTAGTGCCTTCTAATAGGTAGCCTACTGAGCATCTTACAACACAATACTATATTGGTTTGATGTCTTCAAATTTGGTGGTGGTGGTGGTGGAGGTGGATTTGGAATGGTGCTTGTTATGGTGATGAGAGGCACCATCATGTTGATGATTGGGGTTTGAGTGGTGGATGGTGTGATTGATATTCTTGGTCCTTGAGAGACCATTTGTTGAGATGTTTGGGGGATGGTTGATGATGTGGCTTGCGTTATCGGGATGGTTATCATCTTTTGTTGTGATGTTGACGACAATATGGAAGGATTTTGTATGATGCTTTGATTGATGTTTGGTGGGTTGATTTGATTTTGTTGATTGATGTTTCGTAAAGGGGGAAGCCCTAAACCAAGAGGTGATGTGGATATTGATGGAAATGGTGGGAGTGGTGGAAATGTGAGTGGCATACTCCCTTGTGTAAGTGATGAATATGTAGTGTCAAAGATGCCCCTTGGTCCAAATAAGTCTCCCTCTCCCTACGAGGTTATGGGGAGAGGTGTTGCACGGAATGATGATGATGGGTCATTAGGATCATGAAAGGTGAGGGGGACATATGGATGTGATGGATTTTTGGGTATGGACTGTCCCAAGATGGTGTTTGCATCCAAATTGTGATTGTTTATGAGGGGGTGTGTTTGCAATGCATTTAGAAATGCACTTCCCTTGTTAACAATGGGTTGAGTTGGAGCAATGGATGATGTGATTTGCAAGATGTTTTGAGTGATGTTTTGAAATGGGGGTGTAGATGAGATGGGGAGTGTGGATGAAATCTGGGGAATGACCCCAAAAGATGGTTCCACAACAGTGCTCACATCAAAATTAAAAGGGAGTTTACCCTATTTCTTTACTAATTTGAGCATGTATAGCAAGGGATTGAGTATCATCATGATGTTGATAATCTTATGATTCTCCAAATTTTTAATCATTTCAGTGATTTCCTCATGTGACATTCCAAAGGGATTATAGGTAAGATCCTCTACTTGGACACCTTCCTCTTGATGGTCTTGTGAAAATGGAGGAAGATTAATCATGAGATTTCTAGACCCAAAGGGATTCATTTCAGGAGCGGTCTGACTCAAGTCACTTGAAGTAGATGTTTCTTTGTTGGCTTCCATGTTCCTCATGTGTCGCGATCTAGTTTGCACCATAAAATAGGGATCGATTTTCAAGAAAGTGGGAGATGAATCTCTAATTATTTGGATTGATCTAACTTTTAGGTACAAAAGAGAAAAAATAGGATTATTTAAGGATCAAAGGTATGGTGGTGAAATGTGTGAAAGGTGGATGATATGAATTTTTTAGAACTCTTGAAAAATCTTGAAGGATATGTTAAACTTTAGGACTTGGATTTGATGTTTGATTTTGATATAGGATTATATTTTATTTGGATTTGGATTGTGAACTCTTAAAATCTAAGAGGTTGGATGTTGTCCTAGAGAAAAATTTTCCTCAAGATGCTATTTTGACTAAGTGTGAGAAGAAGGATTCATCTAAACACACCTAACCAAACAAGATGATTTTTGATTGAGTTTTTGCTTTTGGATTATGAAATCCTAAACACCAAGATGTTGGATGTTATCAAGGGATAAATTTTTCATTAAGGTTTGATAATTTGACTAAATATGTGGAGAAGGATGCATCTATACACATTTAATCAAACAAGATGATTTTGGATTGGTTTCAAATGATTTGCCCAAAGTTTAACATAAAGGATTTTTCCAAGATTTTCAAAGAGTTGATGATAAGATGATTTTGGTTTTGATGTTCAAAGATGGATGAAGGTTTGATTTTGATCCTAGGTTTTACCTAAAAAGACACTTGCTTACTAGACCTCGGTTTAGAAGAACAAGCTTTTCTCTAAACAAGGCGTTCAAATTCCCGAAAAGGATTTGGGTTTTGACAATAATAGAATGAGTACAAACCACGATTGTTTCTTGAATATTTTTTGTAAAAGTTAAAAAGAAGTCTTCGTCTGAATTTGTATAGCATTGAGAGATGCTTTTGGTGATCTTTTGGACTAAGAGCTTTGACCTTTGGTTTCTTGATCTTGATCTTGTGTGAAATCATTTGGGACACATGTGTGGATTTCAATTGTCTTTAGTCTTTGATTAATGACTTCATTTTACTATAGACACTTCTTGATTAGGTTCTTGAAACTAGATGTCCAATCTTTTAATTTCTTCTCATCCCAAAAAGTGTATCATGTGGAAATTGGAGAAATACAAGCAAAATTTACCTATGGTTGACTTTAGCAAGCAAATTGAGGTATAAACTCAAATTTTTAGAAACCTCTAGAGATAGAATCCCTAGGGTAAGCAATAACACATGAATTTTTTCAAAGATATTTTCTTCCTTAAGGGTTTGAGATTTGATGACAAATGTTGAATTTTTGTTTCCAAATATTTACGAACAAGCAATTTTTTTTGTAACCAAGAACAAGCACAATCCTATGGCTATGAATGACTGTATTTATTGAGCCACCACTAGGAAAAGTCCAGCTATGCTTACTTTTAACAAATGGTTAGATGCTTGACCCCACTAGCTCCCCTCCATGGCTCAACACTTCTTTTAGGGAAACCAAGCATCAATACCCAGGAATCTCCCATGGAATAATTTCAATCTCTACTAAAATTCGTAAAAGTGTGGGGTGGCTTCAGAGCAATCGTTCTTGCACCAACAAATAGATAGGAATTTTGACCTTTCTAAACAAGGGTTTTAATTCATATTTTTTGTTCGTGGAGAATGACCCATGTGACGAGAGAAAATTGTTTCCCTTCTTGTCGAGCCCAACCGTGTGATACTAGCCTTTGTTCTAGTACCCACTTTTATATCCTAGCTGGAAATCCCTTGGGTGAGTACTTTTCCCACAAGGAAGACCCTCTAAGATAAACAAAAGAAAGCAAACATATTCATAGTTTAATCAACCTTCATTTAGAAACAAAGGGAGAACACACAAAACATGTTCCACTCACACTCGCAAGATGTTTTGTTTAATTTCAATCCCCAAATGAAATGTGGAGGTAATTACTTTACCCAAGTTAAGATCACCAAAAGGCCTTTTGAGTCTCAATATCACCATGAGGTGCGAGAGAAGAGCATATGTCCTTTTGATGGTATTACTTTGAGTAAGAAATTACAAAACAATGAAACACTTGTTCATTTTAAGTCCACAAAGCAATGATTTTGATTATTTTTAAAGCACCAAAATGAGATATGAAAGTTTCCTTGTTCAATTGTTAAATCTGAAAACCAACTCTAATAATTTTTTCCTAAAGTTCTTTTTAAGTTCCTTGTAGTGAAAATTGAAATGTTATTTTTAAGAGGCACAAAAAGATGTGAGTTGATTTAAAATAGAAAACTCAAGCATAGAATAGAAGCCTTAAGCATTTAAAAATGTTTTGTTGATCTCAAGTTTTAATGCCCAATTCCTTTTCGACTCCAATCTCGCTTTTCTATTGCCTGATTCAAATGCTCGATTCCAATGTCCACCTTACCTATCAACACAAAATTATTAGAAATAAGATGGCCCACCAAATCTCTTATACATCAATGTTAAACATAGTTTGAATGTTAATAGTAAAAAAAACCATTATCAAGAAAATAAAGAAACAACCCACAACATCCACCCTTTGAATTTCATACTTATGAAATCAAACACAATTCATACTTTTGAAAAAAAATGATCACACCTCAAGTGCATTAGTTGCATATGTTATATGATGATTGTATATGAACAAAAACTAAAAACATGCAAATCTTTTAGCTTTAATTCAGAAATCAAGACATGACAACAAATTTTAATATTACCCCTTTCCAAAAAAAAATAGCTCCAACTTGCAATAGAATTTTAAATATTCACTTTTCCCTCATTAATGAGATTGGAAAACTCAAACAACAAAATGCTAATGAAAACACCACTTTCCCTCAATTTGTAAAAGTAGTCAACAAGTAAAAGGCCATCAAATATTTTCAAAAATAAAGGGCCCACTTATCACATATAGCTGGATACTAAAATTTGAAAATCAAAGCTTTGTCTCCAAATTACCATAGATGAAGATAATGATTTCAAATCTAGCATTTAAAGAAAATGACATAGATCAGTATATTGTTAGCTTTCAAATCAAGAAATTTGTGCTTCTTACCTCATTATAGATTTATAGATTGTCCATCATTAAAGAACCTCATTGTTGTCTTACCCTTACCTTCACTACAAAAGTCTACCGACTGTCAAGTTTACTGAAGTCAAGTTATTGGGTTATGTTTGTACCCCATGCCTCCTCTCCAATGTTGTGTAAGTTGGCAACACTTGAAAAAAAAATTGATGCCAGCATTCAGGTAGAGAACACTAATCATCATAGGTTAGATCAATGCTTGTCTTCTCCACGGATGAAAATATTGCTTAGCATCATTGTTTTATTGCATCTTCACACCCAAAAAAGGGGCCTCTATTGCATCTATTTTCATGCCTTTGGGTACTCATAGAATTAGATGCCATATAGTATACAGTGAAGATGACTTGAAAATTGTTGCATCCACACTATAGAAGATAGGGTATTGATATATGGCTTGCATAGAAGTTTCCTTTGCATTGGACAGACCTAGAAACTTATTTAAATTCCAATGTAAGTCAAACAAATTGATTCTAAATTCTTTACCAATTAATAATCATGACTGCAAGATCACACACACTGAAAAAGAGTTATAACAGTTAGTAAGAAGAATTGTCAGTTGTGTTCATTTACTCGTTGGCAGACATACCATATGGTTATGTGTTGTCATGTTGCAAATGATAAAACTCGTGAAAGCAGTAAAGATCAAAATAAACTTGCAATAACTGCTTAGAGTCAGCGATTGTGAACCAAAATTCCCAACTCACATATATTTAAGTCTCCACCTATCAATGATAGGGAGGTGATTGATTGGCTCTAGGTTGTAAGGAGTGAACAATAATATTTATTCTTTCCCCTGATTTATGCAATTAAGTGTGAGCCTATGGTGATAGTGTCCTACTAAGAGGTTCGATCAAGATCCTCTATTCCGATTAACATTAGATAGTTTGGCATGTAAAAAGAGATATGGAGGAAATTAATTATGTGTAGAATAGATCATTGGACTTGACCACTAATTGAAGAGTGGCTGAAAGAAATGCATTCTTATGGTCTAACATTTTGCTTTCGGATACAAATACTAGAGGCCGATCAAGACAAGACCAGAATGCTCCTCCTCTTTCGTGCATAATAAATGATTGAAAAGGCTTTAGAAACTTTTTGAACCACAGGCTTCAAAACCTTTTTTTGAATCATAGGCTTTAGAACATTTTTTCAACCACAAATGATTGCAAAATATGCATGTAGAATAAATTTGTTGAAAAGGCTTTAGAAAATTTCATGATCTATTCCATTTATATGATGTACACCAAACAACTTTAAATGTTGAAAGCTAAAAGATGATAAAAAGTAAATGTGAATAAGACATTGTTTCCTAATGGTTCCTTCACAGCCTCCCTTAAATCAAATTATAACAGAAAGCATCTTTTTAAAATCTGACAAAGAAAAACAATTTAATATACTGCATTATTATTATAGCACAGCATGAGCTTCAACCTACAAAATACCAACAATGCAGAAAAAAAAGAAATATAGACCACAAAAACTAAAAAAATAATAATCAAGGGAGTGGGTGCACTAAGGGTATCAACATACAAGGAGAAAAGCATGTGAGGAGTGAGAACGGGGAAATTATATCATTGGAATACAGTAATACCACCAATAAGTGCAACATGTGAATTAAGGACCAGCATATATAAAGAAACACAGGGAAAATGGTTCCTTTATAGCCTACCTTAAATTAAATTACAACAAAAAGCATTTATTTTAGGGTATGTGCATAATCATCATGGAAAAAACAAACCCTTAAGTGGCAAAAAAAATAGAAAAATCAAAGTTAGGCAACTTGATGTAAAAATTTGAATAAGTTATCTATATTATTTCAAAAATATGTAAGAATAGAATCTGTAGCAAATTGAATGTAGTTTGTAAACTACTAGGTTTGTTTTGAAAAAAAAAAATCTATTTGCTAAAAATTTGAAATTTCAATGCAATAGTACTTAAATTTAAGGGAAAAAATAAGAAGAAGGTGTATGTCGGACCACCCTAACCACAATAAAATGATAATATTTTTTTATAACATTTTAGATATAAGTAGAGGAATCATGTCCTGATGTGATGCATATTTTTTTGTAATTTTTTCCAAGTAAATAATTAATTATGAATTTTTTATTACAACTTTTAAAAAATATAAAAAACTCATATGTCTGACCACCTTAACATGGTCAAAACCTTATGAAATTCATTTTTTCTTTTTTTAATCCTATAGTATGTGAAGCATAGAATGTGATGCATGTTTTGGATTCAAAAAATATGATACCATTTGAAAGCTATAAATGTTTTTCAATCAGTCTATCAATCAAGACTTTAGTTGTAATTTGAATAGAAAATGAATAATAATTACTTATTAAACTCAAAGTAAAGCATAATTTATATTGGTGGAAAGCTAAGAATCTCCTTTAAAAACCCTTTTCATTTCATCAATTTTGGGTAAAAAAAAAGTCATCAGCCACATACCCCATCATATTGCCACTTTTTGGCCCATCATGATCCTGCACATACCCTTTAAAATATGACAAAGAAAAATAATGTAATATTTCTCAATCTAGAACATCTAGCTTTCAAAATAGCTAATACTTTCAGAACAATAGAACGGTGGGTGCCAGATGTATAACAAAAAATCTGCAAGCTTATTTTATCCTACACACATTTGGCATGAGATAAATTTTAAACAAGCAAATATAGTGATATTCCTATGGAATAATCCAATATGTCTAATATTGCAAACAAAATAGCAAAGTAAACTAATTGAGAGCATGAAATACATATTGAATACCTATCCCATATTGGATTAGTGTCACTTTGGTGTCAAAAGTGACCCTTTCCCAATTCTTTGGCAAGCCAATGATGAAGATGCAATGCTATGATAATGGACAAAATTAGCTCTCAATGTGGAGATAGTAACTTTTCATGAAGTTGTGGATGATAAGAATGAAGGATAGCCTCTCCATTTATAAAAGAATTTGATGAGAGAAGATGAAAAAGGGATGAATGTGGGATAAAAACCCAACTAATAGGAAGAAGCCACTTTTCACCATGTGAATGGGCCAAGGATGTGCAAGTTTTGATGAATGTAACCATAAATGCATAAACTTGAAATTTGAAAATGTTGAAATGACAAGGTGGAGGGAGAGTCAAATGGAGTAATGGCCACTTGGCTCAATGCAAAAGGACTTGTAAGGTGAAATAAATGCCTTGTTGGAAGGACTAAGTCCACTTGGATTTGAATTCAAATTTGAGGGAATATTCTCTATTATCCCATGTTGAGAGAAAATGGAGATTTAATAAATGAATTAAATCTATTTTCATGTGAAGTGGCAAAAGCTATAGGATGGGACATGGATTAAGATTAGCATCAATCATGATTTAACTTAAGTGAAGATTAGGTGCTTTGAACTATTTGATTTAGATTTATGGATTAAAATAAATCAAAAGGAGATGGAAAATGATTTAGAATTAGTTAAATAAATATTTTGATTCCGTTAGCTAAAGGGGATGATGTTAGTGTTAAAGATGAATTTATTTAATTTAAATGGAGGACTTTAGAAGTTAATCAAATAAACTTGATTTATTTGATGAATGGATGAATATGACTTAATGAAATGTATGATGCCAATTTTGCATGTCTACAGAAAGATTGATTATTGTTTCTATTTTGCTATTAATTTTAAATATTGCTATTAATTTTAGATATTGCTATTAATTTTAAATATTGCTATAAAGAAAGATTTAATATTGTTTATGTTATTTACTAGATATTTTTTTACATGTTGTTATAAGGAAAGATGAGTGAAAAGTAACATTTTAATTAATGTGAATTAACAATTATAAAATTCTAAATTTTAGAAAATTAAGTGAAAAAAAAAATAAATTTACTATTTCTCATTAGTTTTTAAATTGAATATAAAAAAAAAGTCTCTAAATTTTAGAAAAGTAAATGCAAAAGAAAAATTCTAAATCTATGTAGTTTTTACTTAATTTTCTAAATTAATATAAGATAGAGTTGCCTAATTTTAAAAACTAAATATTCTCAATTTACTCTATAATATAAAAGTAAGTTTCTAAATTAATACACTTAAAATAAAAAATTGAAAAATCTTTAAAAAAGAAAAGTATCATTGGATGTCAATGTAAAATATTTTTTTAATAATAGAATAGAAATAAAATCATAAAAAGATGAAAAAAAAATCTTTTAAGATTCTAAATTAATGTGTTTAAAATTGAAAAAATAGAAAATTAAATAAAAAGGAAAGATTGTAAATTTACTATTACACATAATATTTAAAAAAGAAAAGTATCTTTGATGTCATAGAATAGAAATAAAATCATAAAAAGATGAAAAAAAATCTTTTTTAAAAATTCTAAATTAATGTGTATAAAATTGAAAAAAGTTGAAAATTAAATAAAAAGGAAATATTCTAAATTTACTATTACACATAGTCTTTAAAAACTAAAAGTATCTTTGATGTCATTGTAAAATAATTTTTAATAATAGAATAGAAATAAAATCATAAAAGGATGACAAACATTTTTTTTTTTTTTTAAATTCTAAATTAATGTGTTTAAAATTGAAAAAATAGAAAATTAAATAAAAAAAGGAAATATTCTAAATTTACTATTCACATAATCTTTAAAAAAGAAAAGTATCTTTGATGTCGTTGTAAAATATTTTTAAATAATCTAGAATAGAAATAAAATCATAAAAAGATGAAAAACAATTGACTTTTTAATTGAGTTTAATTACAATTCCAAAATAAATCTTTGATTATGCTTAAAGGGTTAGGGTTAGGGTTAGGGTTGGTGTTAGGGTTGGGGTTATCATCACAAATAGGTTTCTTATCGCGAATAGGGATTAGGGTTAGGGTTAAGGTTAGGATTAGGGTTAGGGTTAGGCTTAGGGTTAGGGTTAGGTTTAGGGTTATGGTTAGGGATAGATTTATAAATGATAAAATATAGTAATTTTGTTAGGGTTAGAGTTAAAATTGGGATTAGGGTTGGGATTATCATCATGAATAGGGATTCAGGTTAGGGTTAGGGTTATCTTCGTGAATAGGTTTATCATTACGAATAGGATTATCATCAAAAATAGGATTAGCGTTCGGATTAGGGTTAGGGTTAGTGTTAGCATTAGGATTAGGGTTAGTTTTATCATCACAAATAGGTTTAACATCATGAATAGGATTAAGGTTAGGTTTAGGGTTAGGGTTATCATCATGAATAGGGATTACAGTTAGGGTTAGGGTTAGGGTTACAATTATGGTTATGGTTATGGTTAGGGTTAGGGTTATCATCATGAATAGGATTAGGGTTAGGGTTAGTGTTAGGGTTAGGATTAGGGTTAGGTTTATCATCACTAATAGGATTAGGGCTAGGGTTAGGATTAGGGTTAGGGTTAGGGTTAAATGGTTACGATTATCATCAAGAATAGGTCTATCATCACCAATAGGGTTAGGGTTACGGTTAGGGTTAGTGTTAGGGTTGGGGTTATCATCATGAATAGGTTTATCATCAAAAAAACATATTATGGTTAGGGTTAGGGTTAGGGATAGGTTTATAAATGATAAAATATAGTAATTTGGTTAGGGTTAGAGCTAAAAAATTTATTAAGGTTGTGGTTATCATCAGGAATAGGTTTATCATCATGAAAATAGATTAGGGTTAGGGTTAGGGTTAGGGTTATGGTTAGGGATAGGATTATAAATGATAAAATATAGTAATTTAGTTAGGGTTAGAGTTAAAAATTGGGATTAGGGTTGGAGTTATCATCACAAATAGGGATTTGACTTAGGGTTAGGGTTAGGGTTAGGGTTATGGTTAGAGTTAGGGTTATCATCACAAATGTTTTTATCATTACAAATAGGATTATCATTACAAATAGGATTAGGGTTAGGGTTAGTGTTATGGTTAGGAATAGGGTTAGGTTTATCATCACAAATAGGATTAAGGTTAGGGTTAGGGTTAGGATTAAGGTTAAGGGTAGGGCTATGGTTATGGTTTAGGGTTAGGGTTATCATCATGAATAGGTTTATCATCACAAATAGGGATTACAGTTAGGGTTATGGTTATAGTTATGGTTATGGTTATGGATAGGGTTATCATCACGAATAGGATTAGGATTAGGGTTAGTGTTAGGGTTGGGATTAGAGTTAGGTTTATCATCATGAATAGGATTAGGGTGAGGGTTAGGATTAGGGTTAGGGTTAGGGTTAGGGTTAGGGTTAGGGATAGGGTTATGGTTAGGGTTAGGGTTATGGTTAGGGATATGTTTATAAATGATAAAATATCATAATTTGGTTAGGGTTAGAGTTAAAATTGGGATTAGGGTTGGGGTTATCACCACGAATAGGGATTAGGTTTAAGGTTAGATTATCATCATGAATAGGATTAGGGTTAGGATTAGGGTTAGGGTTAGTGTTAGGGTTAGAATTAGGGTTAGGTTTATCATCATGAGTAGGATTAGGGTTAGGGTTAGGACTAGGGTTAGGGTTAAGGTTATGGTTGTGGTTAGGGTAAGGGTTATTATCACAAATAAGTTTATCATCATGAATAGGGATTACTGAAGACACCTAAAAATGTCCTCTTACAACACCTTGTCACAACACTACATCATTTAGACATCTTGTAGCATGTTTTTCCCTAGGTACCCATGTCATCATCTAATTAGTTAAATAAATATTATTTATTTGATTAATTTCATTTATTCCCTTCCTATGCATAATCCATCCATTCCTCTAATGTTAATTAAATAATTTATATTATTTAATTAATGAAATCATAAATTAAATAAATCAAATATTTATTTAATTAATAAAATCTTAAAAGGATATTCTCACTTTCTTTCCAAAATTTGAACTCTTGTGTATCTAATTTATTTATTTAATTAGATAATTCATCAATTATCCTTCTCATTATTTTTAGGATTTATTTCCTTTAAAAGAGAAAATCAAAATCTTTCTATCTTTTTAAAATCTTATCTCATCTTGTTGTATTTCCTCTTTTGTCCAAAATCAAATCCTTATGGAATCTTGTCAAATCTTATCTTCATCCACATTAAGACTCTATAACTATGGCCCCTCGAAATCTATTTGGGAGGGTTGATTCTTAAGCATCCTCACTCTATCAAAATCATTCTTCAGTCCTCCATTTGTCTCTATCATTCTCCATTTGTCATTTTCATTAGGTTGTTATGCTATTGAATTGAGTAACCAACATTCCTCCATTATCAATCCTTCAAAATCTTCCATTCTCATGCTGGTGGAGAAGAGAAATGGAGATAAATCAAGTTTAGCATGGATTTGGGTTTTCATTCATTTGTTATTATGATTTTCATGCTTGCTCGTCCTCTATTGTGCTAGTTAGTATTTGATATATTTTTATTTTTGTTTTATATTTTATTTTATGCTAATTGCATTGGTGAACCTAACATTAATCCTTTGATCTAGCTTGCTTTTTGTAGGTTTTATTGACTTTTTGTTGCAGATCTACCATTTTTGGACAAAACCCTAGGTTTTACAAATTTCTTCATATATTCTACACAACTATGAATTTTTCTACAATATTTACCAAAATATTTTACATCATCTCAAGAGGCTACAATAAAAAACTTGAGGGTTTATCATCATTTTTGTAGGAGTTATTGTGATTTTATGTTTTTTCATAAAATTGATTTTTTAGACGTAAATCAACAATTTTTTTAGAAATTTTTACATTTTTGAAAATATCATGAAATTCTAATCAGGTCTATGTTTTATAGATTTAATTTCAAGGTCAAATACAATGCGAAAAAATCTGATCTTCATTTTCTATATGGTTTTCACAAATCCACGTTTCTTGGTGCAAAACAGGGAATTTTTTTGACTTCTTTACATTTATGGAAAGCTCTCAAAAAATTAGGAAGGATCTCTTCTTTGATTTTTTATTTTTCAGATCAATAAAATCTTCAAATAATGAAATACAATTCGGCTATGTCAAAAATATGTATCTAAAATTGCAATTTTCTGATGAGCTTATTTTTTTTATGGCTGCATTATAATATCATTTTTTGATCTTGTAGGTGATCATACGGAGCTATAGTAGCAACAATATCAATCATAGATAGTAGATTGGAAAGTGAAAACTTCTAGGTGCACTCGTTTAATCTTTCATCTCTTAATCCTTATTTGTAACACATTTGGATTTGGGCTCTTACAATGAATCTTGTCTTCAATCACACTTCAAACATCAAGTCTAAAATTAACCATTTTCTCCCATCACATTTTGATTTTGGGATCTAAAAAGAACAAGTGCTTCCATTGTTTGCATACACATTTCATTTCTAAGGTCAATTAACAGCTGCGAGTGTGAATCAAGTGCATGTGTGATCAAAAACACCTCACTTGGTTTGTTTTTGTCAAACCCTTCGTAGGAGGCCCGCTAAGGGATTTCATCACCCATAGGGATGACCTCAATCAAAGTGTGAATCAAAAGACACGCTTGTTTGGGAGTTAAAATCTTGTCAATTTTGGCTAAGCCCCAAAGAACTTTATACCTTTGGGAAGTGAAGGTGAAGGGTCAGTTACCACTTTCTCCCAACTGTGTGGTAGGATTTTTATTTCAAATCATTCCTTAGTCAACCTTGTGTAGACTAGCTTGAGACCTAATTGACCATACCCCACTTGACTAGTCATAGGGCTTGTTGATGTGTCTTACATGTGTGCTTGTTTAATAATCATCATTACATTCTTCAAATTTCAAAATTCAAACATTCTTATGTGTCTTGTGTGAGTGATTTATGTGTGTACATGTGTGATCATTCATTTAAATATTTCCAAATCAAGCTAAACACCAAACACATAAATACAAGTCACTCTACACCTTCTTCCAACACACTCATATCTAATCACTTTCATCCTAATCACCCTTCTTAGCCACATCCTATCCATTTAATCCTAATCAATCAAGTCATCCAATCTTGTCATTCCACATCATATCCTAATCATCATCATTTCTTTAATCTAGTTCATCATTTAACATCATTCCAACATTAGAAGACCTAGCATCCCAACTTCACAACCTCCTTCAAATACTTCACCAAATACCCCAACCCCTAGACCACCAAAGCATACAAAGCCTTCAAACCCTCTTCCACATTTTCAAGAAATTAAATCACCTCAAATCCAACACCTACTAGCTCAATCCAATCATTTCATTGCCACTTGTCAAATTCAACAGCACAACATCATCCCCTATCCATTCATTATCAACCAATGCCACCTCAACCTTATGTTTCATCCCTTTCTATCTCATACCAATCTAATCCATCCACTTCTTCACATGTCAATACCACATCAACACATCCACCCTTATCACTGCAAGATCATAGGAGCCCAAGTCCACCTTGGTAGCAAAATTAAGAGCCTTTCAATTCTCATGTTCCATTTGACAAGGGGAACACCAATCAAAATCATGCACCCTATAACTCTATCATACCACCATAAAATCAAATTCATATCCATAAGACACCATTTCCTAGTCCTAATCCATTGGCCTCTTCACCTTCCAACCAATCAAACTCTTCATTACCCCCACCACCATCGAATCCTCATCAAATCTACACCCTAAATTCAAAAATTTCAAAAGTAAACCTATGGCATTAACCAAATCCACTCATCCACCTACAAAGGATGTGACCAAAGGGCTACTAGCAAGGAATCAAACATCACCATGTCATCCAACTCATATGTTTGAAGCTACCAAAGAGTCTTCAAACATCATACCCATTCTTACAACACCATCATGTAGTCTCCCCATTGAGCCTATTCAACAGTCTTCCCCATTGATCCTAAGTCAACCTCCATCATGTCTCCATGTTGTTAACCATATAGAACATGTTGAGCCCATACAAGAGTCACCCCCTTCCACTTCCATTCAAGCAAGCCAAGAGTTATGTCAAGAGCATTATCCTAAGGATGAGGAAACATTAACCTCTCATTCTAATCAAGATCTAGGCCCATCTAATGATCCCACTCATAAAATCCTTGGTCCTATTTATGATCAAGCTCCCCTCTACAATCTTACTTGTGATCAAGAAGGACATGATGATCCTCTTAGCCAAATTTATGCATTCCATGGTCAAGATCCTATCACTTCACCTATTCATCAGCAAGAAACCTCCATTGCTCCTATCCACCCCCTACCTAACCCTATCCATGATCCATCAACATCCACTTCCCTTGATGAGACATATGCCTCCCAAGCACACATAGAATATCCAACAAATACCTTGAATCTAAGTGAACACAATGCTAATCAAAATCCTAATGATCCTCCATCACCCACTATCGATCCCATTGCAAGTCCTCCATCATATCCTATTGGTCTTTCCACCCTCATTCATGAATGTTCCTCCTTAGAAAAACAACAACCAATATATTCCCTTGCTTCATTTTCTCCATCCAATAAGGAACTCGTGTCTAGTGTTCCAGCTACACCTAGTCCTGTTATCCATTGCATACTCCAAAACATGAACCACCAAGGTAAATTTATAGACCTTCATGAACATGGTATTTTGGAGCCCATCCATTTCAAAGTCCCTCCACACTCATTTATCCTTGGATACTCACCCCAAAGACACCAATCTCAAGATATTGGTACTTCCTCCATGGATCCTACATCCACCTCCTTCCATCATAATCCCTATCATACACCCAAGACATATGTTTCCATTACACTTCCATCATCCTAAAAATGTCAAAATCATGTGACTATACACCTTCCACCATCAACTTTGACACCATTTCTTCCAACTCCTAATATCCCTCCATCTAATCTACCTCCATTACTCCCCACACCTAATATCACAATTATACAATCCCCTTATTCATCCATTCATAAATCTTTTAAAAATCCTAATCATGACCAATCAATTCACACATTGTCTAAGCATGAAGCTTCCACTCATTCCATCATACCCATGGGATTCAAAAGCAAAAATTTCAATTCCTCTACCTATAAAGTAAAAAATCCTAAAAGTCCTCTTTCCTTAGGGAACAAAAGAAAAGAATCAAATAAAAATACATCCCAAAGGTTATATAAGCCCATACTTCCAAAAGTAAAGGCCAAAACTAAATTGGTTTGGGTCCCTAAGAAAAAGAAAAGAAAGTCAAAAGAGGCATCAACATCACAAAAATACAAACCATCTACTTGCACCTCACATTCCCACTCTATTCAATAATTTCATATTCCATCCCACAAGCAAAATAAAAGTCATAATAAATTTACTAAGTCTATGTGGATACCTAAAGCACTTCATCATCCATATCCTAAGCAAATATCTCCATTGTTTCCTACACCTGTCCACATCAAAAGCTTCAATGTTTATCATAGTGTGTGCAACCATTAGTCATGGTTCCCTTCCATTTCACAACAATTCCACATACCTCCATCTCCTCACCCTTCACTCATTATCCTACATATCTCCTCTACCACCCTCCTATGGTCCATGCTTTTAAATAAGCCTCCCCATTCACATTTTGCACAAGTCCCATTTAATCCATATCATCTTCCCTACATATTCTGCATCATAATCCACTATTTTCCTCCATAATCCACATCATAATCCATCTCCCTTTAATGTAATCCCTTACCAACATCTATGAACACATTTGACATAGTCCATGTGATGACATCCATTTCTAGTGGGACTATCACCTTTCATGGAACTAGAAACTTGAGTCCCTCCCATCCATATTTCCCTTCTCCTATCCAAAAGGTTAAAAAGTCAAAAAAAAAGTAAAGAGAAATCCCTTTGTCCAATGATGAAAACCTAGTAAACAAGCACCCTAGATAAGTACCATAATGAAAACCTGGCAAACAAGCATCATGTGTAGGTTGATCTTCTATGTCACTTACACTTGGGGGCACATTGTCTTATCTATGCAATCTATCATTTTCATGTCATGTCATTTCCATTCTACCTACCATCTTAGCCATCATACATACCTATCATATTAAGTCCACTTATCCACCCTTCTCATTTTCATCTTGATGAAGATATAGGGGAAAAAATTTGAAACATGTTTTGGTTATCTCTTGACGTATCTCATCCTATCTAAACCAATCATATCATTATACTATTGTCATACATTTTGTCTAGAAAAATCCTTAGTCTTGTACCTAGAATGGGGCATGTTATTCCTATGCAACATAGTCTTTAGAGATAACATCCTTTCTCTCTTATGATGCATACATCCATAACATACATCCATCTATCATGAGCCTTTTATCCCATCACCCACCCTTGCACCTACACTTGGTTTTCCCCTTGTCATTGGTATCTAGCACAAAGGCTACTCAAATTTTCATTCTTTGACACCTCAAAACATTTCAAAAGTCCAAAAAAATCAAAACATTTCAAAAGTCCTAAAAAATCAAAACATTTCAAAATTCTAAAAGAATCAAAACATTTCAAAAAGCCAAAAAAATCATAAAATGTCAAAAATCCAAACAAATCAAATAGCCAACAAAAATCCAAGCAATAATCTAAATGCAAGTCAGTCCTTAATCCATAGCAATCAAGTCAACCAATCTTTTAAAATTATCCAATCACATCCTTTGGTCTTGAACCTAATCTTGTTGTATTTACCCAATCAATCAAAGTCAATAAGTCAATTATAAGTCATCCTTGTGTTGATCTAGGGATATTTCATTCCCCGCAATGAAAACACTATCATCATCAATCAATCAATCAATTATTCATCAGTTTATAGCTTGACAGGGGCAATACCTTGTTTTTTTTCGTATCATTTGTGCATGCTTGCTTCATTGCTTGTGTGTGTTATCATTTTTTTCTTGAATTTACATAAAATCCAACTTATTCTAGCTAATATTCATATATTGTATCTAGACAAGGTTGTATTACATTGAGGCACAAGACAAATCGTCACCTTGGTCCTTATACCTTGATACATAAGGTCTAGTGCTAAATCAAACATCATGGTTGCTCACTTTCATTGCAACATAATACATCCTTCACTTCCTCTATCCATTCCTTCATCTTTTGTTCTTGACCCATCCCTTTCATTTTGAGAGACTACCCATGTTTGTCCAACCCGCTTGTCCTCTCGAGGGGGCATCATCATTCAATCATCCTATCTTTCTATCATTATCCATTTTCCTCTATATGTATCTTAGCTTCTTTGAAATGATGTTACTCGACACAAATCTCACATCTCAAACATAATCTCAAAGAGGGGTAAAATGTAGACACCTAAAAATGTCCTCTCACAACACCTTGTCACAACACTACATCATTTAGACATCTTGTAGAATGTTTTTCCCTAGGTACCCATGTCATCATCTAATTAGTTAAATAAATATTATTTATTTGACTAATTTCATTTATTCCCTTCCTATGCATAATCCATCCATTTCTCTAATGTTAATTAAATAATTTATGGTATTTAATTAATTAAATCATTTCTATTAATTCTTCTAATGTTAATTAAATAATTTATATTATTTAATTAATGAAATCATAAATTAAATAAATCAAATATTTATTTAATTGATAAAATATTAAAAGGATATTCTCACTTTCTTTCCAGAATCTAAACTCTTGTGTATCTAATTAATTTATTTAATTAGATAATTCATCAATTATCCTTCTCATCTTTTTCAAGATTTATTTCCTTTAAAAGAGAAAATGAAAATCTTTCTATCTTTTTAAAATCTTCTCATCTTGTTGTTTTTCCTCTTTTGTCAAAAATCAAATCCTTATCGAATCTTGTCAAATCTTATCTCCATCCACATCAAGGCTCTATAAATACGGCCTCACACAATCTATTTGGGAGGGTTGATTCTTAAGTATCCTTACTCTATAAAAATCATCCTTTAGTCTTACATCTATCTCTATCATTCTCCATTTGTCATTTTCATTAGGTCATTATGTTGTTGAATTGAGCAACCAGCATTCCTCCATTATCAATCCTTCAAAATCTTGCATTCTCATGCAGGTGGAGAAGAGAAATGGAGATAAATCGAGTTTAGCATGGATTTGGGTTTACATTCATTTGTTATTGTGATTTTCATGCTTGCTCATACTCTATTATGCTAGTTAGGATTTGATATATTTCTATTTTTGTTTTATATTTGATTTTCCCCTAATTACAATTATAGTTAGGGATATGGTTATGGTTAGGGATATGGTTATGGTTATGGTTAGGGTTAGGGTTATCACTATCATGAATAGGATTATCATCATGAATAGGATTAGGGTTAGGGTTAGTATTAGTGTTAGGGTTAGGGTTAGGTTTATCATCACAAATAGGATTAGGGTTAGGGTTAGGGTTAGGGTTAGGGTTAGGATAAGGATTAGGGTTAGGGTTATCATCACGAATAGGGATTATCATTAGGGTTAGTGTTACAGTTAGGGTTAGGGTTAGTGTTAGGATTAGGATTAGGGTTAGAATTAGGGTTAGGGTTAGGATTAAGATTAATATTATGATTAGGACCTAACCATAACCTTGACCCTAACCCTAACCCTAATCCTAACCTTAACCCTAATTCTAACCCTAACCATAACTCTAACCTTAACCCTAACACTCACCCTAGCCATAATCCCTATTTGTGATGATAACCCTAATCCATATTCATGATGATAAACCTAACCCTAACCACAACCATGTAGCACTAACCCTTACCCTAATCCTATTTGTGATGATAAACCTAATCCTAACCATAACCATAACCCTAACCCTAACCCTAATCCCTATTTGTGATGATAACCCCAACCCTAATCCTAATTTTAACTCTAACCCTAACCAAATTGAACCCTTACTATAATTGAACACTCACCCTAATTGAAACCAAGCCCTATTTTAACCCTACTCATAACCATATATTTAATTCCAATTATAACCCTAACCCTAATTCTATTTATAAAACTAATGATAACTATATTTTGGAATTCATAATCTTATTTTAAGACTAACACTAACTTTATTTAAGATTTAACCCTAAGAAGTTAACCCTAATTAAACACTAACCCTAACATTATTTGAATGTTAACCATAGTTTAACGCTAACACTAACTCAAAGGTTTTTCCCTAATTAAACCCTATTTTAACCTTTACCGGGCTAATCCTAATTAAACTTGAACCTCAACCCTAATAAAAGTTTGAACCTAACCATGTTTGACCCCCAACCATAACTTATATTAAATTTTTATATTAAATAAACTAAAATATTATTATTTATCTAATAATATAATAAAATAATATTGTGTTGTGCCATGATGACTACTAGCTTATCTATCTTAATATATTAATCTATATATTATATGTCGAGAGGTATCATTTTTGAGGTGTATTTTTTCATTAGTTATAGATTAATATATTAAGATAAATAAGCTAGTTATTAGATCACAATGTGTGAGATCATATAACCATACATAATAGTGAAATTACAATAATATAGTATATGTCATTTATTTTGATCTTAATAGAGAAAGCAAATAAGAGAATACAAATTGCAAAACAAAAAAGATGAAAACATATTCTTTTTCACATTTAAAATAATATCTCAAATGAAAATAAAATCAATAACTTAATATCTAAAACTTATTTTATTTTTAAATGTGTTTTTCTTTAAGAAAATATATTATCTATTCAATTGTCTAAATGTATATGTAAATTTATTTATTAATATGTTAGAGAGTATGTGTTTGTGCATGTTGCATGTTGTGGGATTAAATAGACATAAGAGGGTTAAAAAAAATAAGAGAATACAAATTGCAAAACAAAAAAGATGAAAACATATTCTTTTTCACATTTAAAATAATATCTCAAATGAAAATAAAATAAATAACTTGATATCTAAAACTTATTTTAAATAGACATAAGATGGTTAAAAAAATAAGAGAATACAAATTGCAAAACAAAAAAGATGAAAACGTATTCTTTTTCACATTTAAAATAATATCTCAAATGAAAATAAAATCAATAACTTGATATCTAAAACTTATTTTATTTTTAAATGTGTTTTTCTTTAAAAAAAATTATTATCTATTCAATTGTCTAAATGTATATGTAAATTTATTTATTAATATGTTAGAGAGTATGTGTTTGTGCATGTTGCATGTTGTGGGATTAAATAGACATAAGAGGGTTAAAAAAATAAGAGAATACAAATTGCAAAACAAAAAAGATGAAAACATATTCTTTTTCACATTTAAAATAATATCTCAAATGAAAATAAAATCAATAACTTGACATCTAAAACTTATTTTAAATAGACATAAGAGGGTTAAGAAAATAAGAGAATACAAATTGAATAACTTGATATCTAAAACTTATTTTAAATAGACATAAGAGGGTTAAAAAAATAAGAGAATACAAATTGCAAAACAAAAAAGATGAAAACATATTCTTTTTCACATTTAAAATAATATCTCAAATGAAAATAAAATCAATAACTTGATATCTAAAACTTATTTTATTTTTAAATGTGTTTTTCTTTAAAAAAATTTACTATCTATTCAATTGTCTAAATGTATATGTAAATTTATTTATTAATATGTTAGAGAGTATGTGTTTGTGCATGTTGCATGTTGTGGGATTAAATAGACATAAGAGGGTTAAAAAAATAAGAGAATACAAATTGCAAAAAAAAAAATGAAACATATTCTTTTTCACATTTAAAATAATATCTCAAATGAAAATAAAATCAATAACTTGATATCTAAAACTTTTTTTAAATAGACATAAGAGGGTTAAGAAAATAAGAGAATACAAATTGCAAAACAAAAAAGATGAAAACATATTTTTTTCACATTTAAAATAATATCTCAAATGAAAATAAAATCAATAACTTGATATCTAAAACTTATTTTATTTTTAAATGTGTTTTTCTTTTAAAAAAAATTATTATCTATTCAATTGTCTAAATGTATATGTAAATTTATTTATTAATATGTTAGAGAGTATGTGTTTGTGCATGTTTCATGTTGTGGGATTAAATAGACATAAGAGGGTTAAAAAAATAAGAGAATACAAATTGCAAAACAAAAAAGATGAAAACATATTCTTTTTCACATTTAAAATAAGATCTCAAATGAAAATAAAATCAATAACTTGATATCTAAAACTTATTTTAAATAGACATAAGAGGGTTAAAAAAATAAGAGAATACAAATTGCAAAACAAAAAAGATGAAAACATATTCTTTTTCACATTTAAAATAATATCTCAAATGAAAATAAAATCAATAACTTGATATCTAAAACTTATTTTATTTTTAAATGTGTTTTTCTCTAAAAAAATTATTATCTATTCAATTGTCTAAATGTATATGTAAATTTATTTATTAATATGTTAGAGAGTATGTGTTTGTGCATGTTAGCATGTTGTGGGATTAAATAGACATAAGAGGGTTAAAAAAATAAGAGAATACAAATTGCAAAACAAAAAAGATGAAAACATATTTTTTTCACATTTAAAATAATATCTCAAATGAAAATAAAATCAATAACTTGATATCTAAAACTTATTTTAAATAGACATAAGAGGGTTAAAAAAAATAAGAGAATACAAATTGCGAAACAAAAAAGATGAAAACATATTCTTTTTCACATTTAAAATAATATCTCAAATGAAAATAAAATCAATAACTTGATATCTAAAACTTATTTTATTTTTAAATGTGTTTTTCTTTAAAAAAATTTACTATCTATTCAATTGTCTAAATGTATATGTAAATTTATTTATTAATATGTTAGAGAGTATGTGTTTGTGCATGTTGCATGTTGTGGGATTAAATAGACATAAGAGGGTTAAAAAAATAAGAGAATACAAATTGCAAAACAAAAAAATGAAACATATTCTTTTTCACATTTAAAATAATATCTCAAATGAAAATAAAATCAATAACTTGATATCTAAAACTTTTTTTAAATAGACATAAGAGGGTTAAGAAAATAAGAGAATACAAATTGCAAAACAAAAAGGATGAAAACATATTTTTTGCACATTTAAAATAATATCTCAAATGAAAATAAAATCAATAACTTGATATCTAAAACTTATTTTATTTTTAAATGTGTTTTTCTTTTAAAAAAAATTATTATCTATTCAATTGTCTAAATGTATATGTAAATTTATTTATTAATATGTTAGAGAGTATGTGTTTGTGCATGTTTCATGTTGTGGGATTAAATAGACATAAGAGGGTTAAAAAAATAAGAGAATACAAATTGCAAAACAAAAAAGATGAAAACATATTCTTTTTCACATTTAAAATAAGATCTCAAATGAAAATAAAATCAATAACTTGATATCTAAAACTTATTTTAAATAGACATAAGAGGGTTAAAAAAATAAGAGAATACAAATTGCAAAACAAAAAAGATGAAAACATATTCTTTTTCACATTTAAAATAATATCTCAAATGAAAATAAAATCAATAGCTTGATATCTAAAACTTATTTTATTTTTAAATGTGTTTTTCTTTAAAAAAATTTATTATCTATTCAATTGTCTAAATGTATATGTAAATTTATTTATTAATATGTTAGAGAGTATGTGTTTGTGCATGTTAGCATGTTGTGGGATTAAATAGACATAAGAGGGTTAAAAAAATAAGAGAATACAAATTGCAAAACAAAAAAGATGAAAACATATTTTTTTCACATTTAAAATAATATCTCAAATGAAAATAAAATCAATAACTTGATATCTAAAACTTATTTTAAATAGACGTAAGAGGGTTAAAAAAATAAGAGAATACAAATTGTGAAACAAAAAAGATGAAAACATATTCTTTTTCACATTTAAAATAATATCTCAAATGAAAATAAAATCAATAACTTGATATCTAAAACTTATTTTATTTTTAAATGTGTTTTTCTTTAAAAAAAATTTATTATCTATTCAATTGTCTAAATGTATATGTAAATTTATTTATTAATATGTTAGAGAGTATGTGTTTGTGCATGTTGCATGTTGTGGGATTAAATAGACATAAGAGGGTTAAAAAAATAAGAGAATACAAATTGCAAAACAAAAAAGATGAAAACATATTCTTTTTCACATTTAAAATAATATCTCAAATGAAAATAAAAGCAATAGCTTGATATCTAAAACTTATTTTAAATAGACATAAGAGGGTTAAAAAAATAAGAGAATACAAATTGCAAAACAAAAATGATGAAAACGTATTCTTTTTCACATTTAAAATAATATCTCAAATGAAAATAAAATCAATAACTTGATATCTAAAACTTGTTTTATTTTTAAATGTGTTTTTCTTTAAAAAAAATTATTATCTATTCAATTGTCTAAATGTATATGTAAATTTATTTATTAATATGTTAGAGAGTATGTTTTTGTGCATGTTGCATGTTGTGGGATTAAATAATTAATAATAAATGTTAAATAGTGAAATGAAATAAACTTATACAAACCTATATTTTTTCTTTAAAGAAATTAATTATTATCTAATTATGAAATATTTGCATATATATTTAAAACATAAAGCAATGCAAATGAAAAAAAAAGTTGTCACCATATAAAAATAGAAAGTTCCCATTCAGTTGTCAAATCAATATTTATTTGGCTTTTATATGATAAGTGACCATTAAAAACAGTTGATTTACCATTAAATGACAATTGAAACTTGTTTTGTGAGACTTGTTTGAGACTCAAATCTCACACTCAGGGCTTAAATTTGATGGTCGACCTTTCCTGTCAACAAATTTTTCAATGATGGTTATCTATTCAAAGGTGCCCTTAAAACGTCATTATATACATTAGTGTAAGTAAAATTATATATAAATTAAATATATATATCATTATAATTCTATATAAATTTTGACAATCTATCCAAAATCTCTCCTTTCATCTTATACAATCTTCTTAAAATTTTGATTGTATTTTACAGCAAAATTCTCTAAATATGGTCATACGACCATCAAATTTAAGCCCTGCTCACACTATATGTGAGATATCGACTAATAATTTTAAATTTCAATTAGTTACGCCGAGTTAGTATTACAATGACATCCACAAAAAGTAGTGTAAGGAAAAACTCTTCACTAGAAATTGACATTCAAATGACATACAAATCCTTATCCACACTTAAATTGACATTCAAATGACATGCAAATCCATATCCACTCTTAAATCTTATCTTCTTATCTTTTGAAAGAAAAAAAACCATATTATTATTGGTAACTTCTTAAAATGAATTTTAAAAACAGTTTTCTTTTTATAAAAGCTGTCAATTTTGTTGGAGATTCTGCTTTTTAAAATTTTTAAATATTTTCAAGAAAACTTAAATATTATTTTAAATATATTTTAATATTATTTTTGGGAAGATAAATATGAAAAAGCAAAAAAAAAGATTACAATTTAAAATAGCATTCAATTAGGGTTAGGATTAGAATTTTGATTAGAGAAAAAAAAGATGAAAATAGATGCCTCCACAAAGACAACTCTGACATATATATATTTAATATATGTATACTAGTTAATATATTTTTATATTCTTATGTGTGAGACTTATTTGAAACTCAAATCTCATTGACTAATAATTTTAAATTTCAATTAATTAATATTTTTTCATATCCCTCAAATTGTTTTAAGAACAATTTCAAATAAAAGGCACAAAATTATGAGGAGTTTTTAGTGGTATAAGGCACATTATGCTATTCATTTCAAATTCTTCTCGAGCAGTTGGAAGCCGAGACAATCAGAAGATTGTGGCAGAATAATTGAGATGATTTTAACATTTTTTTTTTTTAAATAAAGCTGCTTTAAAAAATAAAACTAAAAGAAAGATTTTTTTACTATATTTCGAAACACAGATGAGTATATATACACCTTGGCTCTCAACTGGTTTAATCCCTAGATTGAAATCAACATGGAAGTGGGTGAAGAAGAGCCAAAGCTGCTGCCTCCGTCGTCCTGCTCAGGAGGTAACTATTTATTAATAGCAATCTCTTTCAATTTTTAATTTGTTTGACTGTCTTGTTTCATCTCCTAAATTGTTTGTTCTAGGACTGTATTTGGGATTTTGTTATACGTATGTACTAATTGTGAAATTAATGTTATAATTCACTGTATATTCAGAGTTAATTCCAGGAATTTCAAACGAGGTTACATTGGGACCCATCATCGGTCGGATGGCACTCTATACAAAATGTAGATTGGCCACATTGAACAGAGATTGGAAGGAGGCCCTGATGAATCCTCATCCTGCCCAAGCTAAATTTTGTGCAGATTACAGTCGTCAATTGAACCCTCGACCTCTGGCCAACTCAATTCTTGTACAGACTTTTAGCGAATATGCTTTCAGAACTAATTTTTGTGCTCTCAGTATTTATCAAGGCGGCGCTCTAACTAGTCTCCCATTCCCCAATAACATTCAATTAGATTTCTTCAGAAGTTACATTAGATTTCTTATTACAGACCAACGAATATATTGTCTTGTTCCTACTCTGGCTGGCTATTATGAGGTGAGTGTACTTGATTTCTGCAGAGGAACACTTTGCTTTCACTGGGAAAGTGTGGGCACAATGACAATCCGCCCAGAGGCAAGGGCTGTATGGTCTTCAACTCTCACTAGCCAAGGTAAAGATATTATTTTCCATTCACAGCTTCCACTTGTACATTGCATCTGCAACAAAGATACAATTTCAGACTATTTCACTGTACTTTCATCTTATATGTACAAACAGGGGCACTTTTTGACCTTAAATTTACCCTTTTTCAGATGGAAGCTCAAGTGTTACCTCTATCTGGGTCGATCAAAGTGGTTCACACAATCTAAGCGACCTGTCTCTTTGGAGGCACAAAATCTTATATGTACCTGAGGAACAGAGGGAATGGGAGAGAATTCATCCTCCACCTTCATTTCCACCTCCATCTCTATCTTCACCACCACTACAAAATGATAAATTTCCTCCCAAATATCTGGAGATACATGACAAAGAAAAGAAGCTCCGATATCTTTACGACAGAAGCTATATTAGTCGATTCAAGTTGTCTTCACTAATATTCTCCGACATGTTGGTGATGTTCAAAGATGACTACAATGCCAACACTGGAGAATTAAATGCCATCCATCGAGTAATAGCAACTACGAGAAATTCTATTGACAGTGATTTCAATTTCCAGAAAATGTACCCCAAATGTATTGAGTTAATTGTTCACAATGAAGAATGGAAAACATTTGAAAATGATTGGGGACGTTATATTCCCGAACATGATATTTACCGTCACCGGTTTATGAGGTTTTCAGTTGATTCGTTTAACAGTGACTGCAAAGAAAGGGAGGGGCAGTTTAGCCTGCCTGGCTTGAACAGAGCGACCGGAGAGATATTGAGTAACATAGGTTGGACACAAGAAGGAATGATCAATTATTACCGTATTGCAACAAAACCAGAACGTGTACGAATTTATTTATCAGAGAAGTTATCATGTGCAACAAAACCAGAACGTGAACGAACTTATTTATCAGAGATGTTATCATGTTCATGTCGTCGTCAAATGTTTTACACTGGGTTTGCCAATAGTTGGAATCCTAGAGAGTAAATTTCTTTCTTGATCCAGCTAACACCAATGTTGTGTATATTTTCATGCTTTGGTAATAGGGAATTTAGGTTCAATATACGGTTGATTTGTGGGTTGGTTGCTTCAACATTGTATTTGGAAAAAGCTGTTCGAATCAACATTATAAATAGATTTTTTTTGTTTTTAATTAAATTTTTAGCTTATAATTAAAGTTGCAATTTTTGGAGTGTTATTATTGGAAAAAAAAATTATGACGGCTTTTATGAATTCAGCGGACTGTTTTTTTCGTGTTCTCGTTCTAAAGATACTAATCTTCTATTTTAAAATTATATAATATTCATATGTTTAAAAAATTACATATTTACAAATTTAATATAATGAAACAAATGATTATAAGAATTTATAATTAATTTAAAGATAATATTTAAAATATTTAATAATAATTGTATTCTAATTATGTTAAGGCGTTCTTTAGATGAAGTGGATAAATTGGAGAAAAAATACCAAGATTGAAATGATCTCAATTTTTGGATTTTCTAAAATATTAAAAAATATAATCTATAATAAAAAACAAATGAAAAAAAAACACACTTATTTAATTTTAAATTTAAACTAGAAAAAAAGTTATTGTATTATTATTTTTTTTAAAATCTAAACTTAGATTTTTAGATTTTTTTGATTATAACAACTATAAATAATAAATATAATATATAAACAATTAATTAAATATTTAGAAATTTATAATTTTAAAAAAATATTTGAATAATTATTATATTATAATATATAATAAATATAATATATAAACCCACCATTCATGGGGTTGGTGGTGTCAAATCCACCAAATTAGCAAGGGCTACGCCATGGTCTCCTCATAAAGAAGGATTCATGAATCAAATTAAACTTTGACAATGTTTCATGGGGAAATCGTGGAGCATTTGGTGTGGGGTCTATTTTGAGGGACCACAATGAAACTGTCCTAAGTAAACTAAGTTTCCCGCTACTCTTGAGACAAACAATGAGGCTAAAATACATGCCTTATGGTTTGAGCTAAACGAAAGCAAAATGATCAAAGTAAAGAAGTTATGTATTGAAGGAAACTCTTCTAATGGTGAACACATTATGTAAACAAAACACAAACAATTGGAGATTGAATAGGGGAGAGGTTCCAATAGTTGAGTATGTTTCAATAGTTGTGATAGTAGTTGTTTATATAATGTCCAATAGTTGTGACTTGACTACCCATATAATTAGACAAAATGTATTCCTTTGATGTAAAAAGCAACCAATCATATAATGCCACATCAGTGCTCAACTACCCATGATGTGAATGCACAAGTATTGGTCTCACTTTTTTTTTGGTCTTTTTGGACACCTTGACAGAAAGCATGCTGATGTGACCCTGAAGTTATAAGCAGAGGACTTGTCAAGTAAGCTGTTGTAAACAATTGGGAGTGATTTGAAATTTTCACATAAGATTTTGAGAAGCGTAAAATTATAGTGCCAAATAACTAACTTGTAAGACAGGGCGAGTTCACGACTCATGAGGTATGTGGGATGGATTGGGTAAGGGACGAAAGCAATCTTTCCTCTCATATCCAACATTTCATTTTTCATGCGAAGGTATCAGATGCAACCTATTTCAACCCGTGTGGGAACAATGAGGATCATTCATTTGATGTGGGGTCTCTACTTAGGCTTTCTAACAATGGATAACCCGATGCGGCTAACATGTCTTAGGATAAAAATGACCTTTCTAGGGGCCATCACAGACCAGCACCTTAAGATAACAACCTCACTTTGAGGGCAACAAAGTGGATGCTGGGAGCCAATTTCTTAGAGGATGATGGGCATTATTGTGTAAGAAAAAAATTTCTTCTCGCTTCATGGCGTCATTGCTTGACCTACTTCAAGAAGATGTAATTGGGCTGTTTGGAAGAAGTCATCGGTATGGTGCGGTTAGGTGTTGGCATTCCATAGCCTAGCAACATTCACAAAGTTCTTTGTAGTAGGTGAGGTTATGAAATAGTTTCCATTCTTATCCAATTTTTGCATCATGACTCTTATGCAGCACAAAGCCAAAGCCAGGTCGACATGTGAATTTCTCAAATGTATTACAAATCTGGAACATGTTTATGATCTGAATTGGCTTAATGAATTCCACCAACTGATAGTGGTGATGGGAAAAAATAATAGTTGTTTGTAATAGTTCCAGTACGATGTAATAGTACTAGTATAAATAGTTGTTCCCAAATTTTGCCTATATCTGGTGGAAAAATTACAGTTCCAAAAGCCATGCAATTACTCTTTTGTGATCAATATAATGGTGCAACTCATTATATTATATTATATATTATATTATATATATATATATATGTATATATACATATACATATATATATATATATATATATACATATATATATATATATATACATATATATATATATATGTATATATATAATGTATATATGTATATATATATATATGTATATGTATATATCCATATACATATACATATATGTATATAATATATGTATATGTATATGTATATTATATGTATATATATGTATGTATATGCATATGTATATACATATATGTATACATATATATACATAGACATATATATACATATATGTATATGTATATGTATATATATATATATGTATATATGTTTAAAATAAATAAATTATATGTTTAAATTTTTTCAAATTTAAATTTATTTTAATAATAATTATATATTTATAATTGATTTTTGTTGGAAATTCAAGGTGAAACTTGTAACAATACGAATCTAAATATGTGTTTGTAAATATAAAATTATGTATTCAAGATTATCAATATTGTGATATTTGATTAACAATTGTAAACATGAAATAAATCAACAATAACACAAGTTGAGAATCACAAGTGACACAAGATTTATGTCAAGAAATCCTTGCAGGAAAAAATCCACATCTAAAGAGATGCAATATTTGTATTAATCTTCATGGAAGTCCATCAATACAACAATCCTCTCTAAATTTTAAGCAAGCAAATAGAGTGATATTCCTATGAAATAATCCAATATGTCTAATATTGCAAACAAAATAGCAAAGTAAACTAATTGAGAGCATGAAATACATATTGAATACCTATCCCATATTGGATTGGTGTCACTTTGGTGTGAAAAGTGACCCTTTCCCAATTCTTTGACAAGCCAATGATGAAGATGCAATGCTATGATAATGGACAAAATTAGCTCTCAATGTGGAGAGAGTAACTTTGAATGAAGTTGTGGATGATAAGAATGAAGGATAGCCTCTCCATTTATAGAAGAATTTGATGAGAGAAGATGCAAAAGGGATGAATGTGGGATTAAAACCCAACCAATAGGAAGAATCCACTTGTCACCATGCGAATGGACCAAGGATGTGCAAGTTTTGATGAATGTGCCCATAAATGCATAAATTTGAAATTTGCAAATGTTGAAATGACAAGGTGGAGGGAGAATCAAATGGAGTAATGGCCACTTGGCTCAATGCAAAAGGACTTGTAAGGTGAAATAATTTATTTGTTGGAAGGACTAAGTCCACTTGGATTTGAATTCAAATTTGAGAGAATATTCTCTTTTATGCCATGTTGAGAGAAAATAGATATTTAATAAATGAATTAAATATATTTTCATGTGCTTGTGGAAAAAGCAAGAGGATACATCATGGATTAAGATTAACATCAATCATCATTTAGTTAACTTAAGTGAAGATTAGGTGATTTGACCTATTTGATTTAGATTTATGGATTAAAATAAATCAAAAAGAGATGGAAAATGATGTAGAATTAGTTAAATAAATATTTTGATTTATTTAGCTAAAGGGGATGATGTTATTGTTAAAGATGAATTTATGTAATTTAAATAGAGGAATTTAGAAGTTAATCAAATAAACTTGATTTATTTGATGAATGGATGAATATGACTTAATTAAATACATGATGCCAATTTTGCATGTCTACGGAAAGATTGATTATTGTTTATGTTTTGCTATTAATTTTAAATGTTGCTATAAAGAAATATTGAATATTATTTATGTTATTTACTAGATATTTTGTTAAATGTTGTTATAAAGAAAGATGAGTGAAAATTAACATTTTAATTAATGTGAATTAACAATTATAAAATTCTAAATTTTAGAAAATTAAGTGAAAAAAAAAATTAAATTTACTATTTCTCATAAGTAGTTTTTAAATTAAATATAAAAAGAAGTCTCTAAATTTTAGAAAAGTAAATGCAAAAGAAATATTCTAAATCTATGTAGTTTTTACTTAAATTTCTAAATTAATATAATATAGAGTTGCCTAATTTTAAAAACTAAAAATTCTAAATTTACTATTTAATATAAAAGTAAGTTTCTAAATTTTATACACTTAAAATAAAAAGTTGAAAAATATTTTAAAAAGTAAAGTATCTTGGATGTCATTGTAAAATATTTTTTAATAATAGAATAGAAATAAAATCATAAAAAGATGATTTTTTTTTCTTTTTTAAAATTTTAAATTAATGTGTCTAAAATTGAAAAAATAGAAAATTAAATAAAAATGAAAGATTGTAAATTTACTATTACACATAATCTTTAAAAATGAAAAGTATCTTTGATGCCATATAATAGAAATAAAATCATAAAAAAATGAAAAACAATATTTTTTAAAAATTCTAAATTAATGTGTATAAAATTGAAAAAATAGAAAATTAGATAAAAAAAGAAATATTCTAAATTTACTATTACACATAGTCTTTAAAAAAGAAAATTATCTTTGATGTTGTTGTAAAATATTTTTTAATAATAGAAAAGAAATAATATCATAAAAGGATGAAAACCAATTTTCTTTTTTAAAAATTCTAAATTAATGTGTTTAAAATTGAAAAAATAGAAAATTAAATAAAATGGAAATATTCTAAATTTATTATTACACATAATCTTTAAAAAAGAAAAGTATCTTTGATGTCATTGTAAAATATTTTTAAATAATAGAATAGAAATAAAATCATAAAAAGATGAAAAACATTTGTCTTTATAATTGAGTTTAATTACAATTCTAAAATAGATCTTTGGTTATGGTTAGGGTTAGGGTTAGGGTTAGGGTTAGTGTTAGTGTTAGGGTTGGGGTTATCATCACAAATAGGTTTCTCATCACCAATAGGGATTAGGGTTAGGGTTAAGGTTAGGATTAGGGTTAGGGTTAGGGTTAAGGTTAGGATTAAGGTTAGGGTTAGGGTAAGGGTTAGGTTTAGGGTTATAGTGAGGGATAGGTTTATAAATGATAAAATATAGTAATTTTGTTAGGGTTAGAGTTAAAATTGGAATTAGGGTTGGGTTTATCATCACAAATAGGGATTCAGGTTAGGGTTAGGGTTAGGGTTATCATCGCAAATAGGTTTATCATTACGAATAGGATTATCATCTCAAGAGGCTACAGTAAGAAACTTGAGGGTTTATCATCATTTTTGTAGGAGTTATTGTGATTTTATGTTTTTTCATAAAATTGATTTTCTAGACGTAAATCGACGAATTTTTTAGAAATTTTTACATTTTACAAAATCTCATGAAATTTTAATGGGGTTTGGGTTTTATAGATTTAATTTGGAGATCAAATACAATGAGAAAAAATCCAATCTTCATTTTCTATATGGTTTTCACAAATCCGCATTTTTGGGTGCAAAATAGGGAATTTTTTTGACTTTTTACATTTATGGAAAGCTCTCAAAAACTTAGCAGGAATCTCTTCTTTGATTTTTTATTTTTCAGATCAATAAAATCTTCAAATAATGAAATCTAATTTGGCTATGTCAAAAATATGTATTTAAAATTGCAATTTTCTGATGAGCTTATTTTATTTTATGGCTACATTATAATATCATTTTTTGATCTTGTAGGTGATCATAAGGAGCTATAGTAGCAGCAATATCAATGATAGATAGTAGATTGGAAAGTGAAAACTTCTAGGTGCACTCTTTTAATCTTTCATCTCTTAATCCTTGTTTGTAACACATTTGGATTTGGGCTCTTACAATGAATCTTGTCTTCAATAACACTTAAAAATTAGGTCTAAAATTAACCAATGTCTTCCATCACATTTTGATTTGGGGATCTAAAAATAGCAAGTGCTTCCATTGTTTACATACACACATTTCATTTCTAAAGTCAATTAACAACTACGAATGTGAATCAAGTGTGTGTGATCACAAACACCTCACTTGGTTTGCTTTTGTCAAACCCTTCATAGGAGGCCTGCTAGGAGATTTCATCAACCATAGGGATGACCTCAATCGAAGTGTGAATCGAAAGACACACTTGTTTGGGAGTTAAAATGTTGTCACTTTTGGCTAAGCCCCAAAGAAATTTATACCTTTGGGAAGTGAAGGTGAAGGGTGGGTTACCCCTTTCTCCTAGTTGTGTAGTAGGATTTTTATTTCAAATCATTCCTTAGTCAACCTTGTTCATACTAGCTTGAGACCTCATTGGCCATACCCCACTTGACTAGTCATAGGGCTTGTTGATGTGTCTTCCATGTGTGCTTGTTTAATAATCATCATTACATTCTTCAAATTTCAAAATTAAAAATTGATTATGTGTCTTGCATGAGTGATTTATGTGTGTACATGTGTGATCATTCATTTAAACATTTCCAAATCAAGCTAAACACCAAAAAAATAAAGACAAGTCACTCTACACCTTCTTCCAACACATTCATATCCAATCATTTTCATCCTAATCACCCTTCTTAGCCACATCCTATCCATTTCATCCTAATCAATCAAGTCATCCAATCTTGTCATTCCACATCATATCCTAATCATCATCATTTCTTTAATCTAGTCAACATCATTTAACATCATGCCAAAATTAGAAGACCTAGCATCTTAACTTCACAACATCCTTCAAAAACTTCACCAAATACCCCAAACCCTAGACCACTGAACCATACAAAGCCTTCAAACCCTCTTCCAGAATTTTCAACAAATTAAATCACCTCAAATCCAACACCTCCTAGCTCAATCCAATCATTTAATTGCCACTTGTCAAATTCAACAACCACAACATCATCCCCTATCCATTCATCATCAACCAATGCCACCTCAACCTTATGTGTCATCCCCTTCTACCAAATACCAATCTAATCTATCCACTTCTTCACATGTCAATGCCACATCAACACATCCACCCTTACCACTTCAAGAACATAGGAGCCCAAGTCCACCTTGGTAGAAAAATTAAAAGCCTTTCAATTTTCATGTTCCATTTGACAAGGGGAACACCAATCAAGCTCATGCACCTTATAACTCTATCATACCACCATCCAATTAAATGCATATCCATAAGCTGCCATGTCCTAGTCCTGATAGATTGGCCTCTTCACCTTCCAACCCATCAAACTCTTCATTACGCCCACTATCATCGAATCCTCCATCAAATCTACACCCTAAACTCAAAAATTTCAAAAGTAAACCTATGGCATTACCCAAATCCACTCATCCACCTACAAAGGATTTGATCCAAGGGCTACTAACAAGGAATTAAACATCACCATTTCATCCAACTCATATGTTTCAACCTACCAAAGAGTCTTCAAACATCATACCCATTCTTACAACACCATCATGTAGTCTCCCCATTGAGCCTATTCAAGAGTCTTCCCCATTGAAACTAAGTCAACCTCCATCATGTTTCCATGTTGTTAACCATCTAGAACATGTTAAGCCCATACAAGATTCACCCCCTTCCACTTCCATTCAAGAAATCCAAGAGTTATGTCAAGAGAATTATCCTATGCATGAGGAAACATTAACCTCTCATTCTAATCAATATATAGGCCCATCTAATGATCCCACTCTTAAAATACTTGGTCCTATTTATGATCAAGCTCCCCTCTATGATCCTACCTATGATCAAGAACACCATGATGATCCTCTTAGAAAAATTTATGCATTCTATGGTCAAGATCCTATCACTTCACCTATCCATCATCAACAAAACCTCCATTGCTCCTATCCACCCCCTACCTAGCCCTATCCATGATCCATCAACATCCACTTCGCTTGATGAGACATATGCCTCCCAAGAACACATAGAAGATCAAACAAATACCTTGGATCTAAGTGAACACAATGCTAATCAAGATCCCAATGATCCTCCATCACCCACTATCAACCCCATTGCAAGTCCTACATCATATCCTATTGGTCTTTCCACCCTCATTCATAAATGTTACCCCTTAGAACAACAAAAACCATTATCTTCCCTTGCTTCATTTTCTCCATCCAATAAGGAACTTGTGTCTAGTGTTCCACCTACACCTAGTCCCATTGTCCATTGCATACTCCAAAACATGAACCACCAAGGTAAATTTCTAGACCTTCATGAACATGGTATTTTGGAGCCCATCCATTTCAAAGTCCCTCCATACTCATTTAGCCTTGGATACTCACCCCAAAGAGACCAATCTCAAGATGTTGGTACTTCCTCCATGCATCCTACATCCACTTCCTTCCATCATAATCCCTATCATACACCCAAGACATATGTTACCATTCCACCTCCATCATCCTACAAATGTCAAAAGTATGTGACTATACACCTTCCACCATCAACTTTGACACCATTGCTTCCAACTCCTAATATCCCTCTGTCTAATCTACCTCCATTACTCCGCACACCTAATATCACCATTATGCAATCCCCTTATTCATCCATCCATAAATCTTTTAAAAATCCTAATAATGACCAATCAATGCACACATTGTCTAAACATGAAGCTTACAATCATTCCATCATACCCATGGGATTCAAAAGAAAAAATTTCAATTCCTCTACCTATAAAGTAAAAAATCCTAAAATTCCTCATTCCTTAGGGAACAAAACAAAAGAATCAAAGAAAAATACATCCCAAAAGTTATATAAGCCCATACCTCCAAAAGTAAAGGCCAAAACTAAATTGGTTTGGGTCTCTAAGAAAAAGGAAATCAAGTCAAATGAGGCATCCACATCACAAAAATACCAACCATCCACTTCCACCTCACATTCCCACTCTATTCAATAATCTCATATTCCATCCCACAAGCAAAATAAAATTCATAAAAATACTAAGTCTATGTGGATACCTAAAGCACTTCATCATCCATATCATAAGCAAACATCTCCATTGCTTCTACATCTTGTCCACATGAAAATTTTCAACATTATCGCAGTGTGTGCAACCATTAGTCATGGTTCCCTTCCATTTCACAACAATTCCACATACCTACATCTCCTCACCCTTCACTCATTATCCTACATTTCTCCCCCACCACCTTCCTATGGTCCAAGCTTTTGGATAAGCCTCCCCATTCACCTTTTTCACAAGTCCCATTTAATCCATATCATCTTCCCTACATAATCAGCATCATAATCCACAATTTTCCTCCATAATCCACATCATAATCCATCTACCTACTCCATCTCCCTTTAATGTAATCCCTTACCAACATCTATGAACACATTTGACATAGTCCATGTGATGACATCCATTTCTAGTGGGACTATCACCTTTCATGGAACTAGACACTTAAGTCCCTCCCATCTATATTCGCCTTATCCTATCCAAAAAGTAAAAAAGTAAAAAAATAAAAGTAAAGAGAAATCCCTTTTTCTAACAGTGAAAACCTAGTAAACAAGCACCCTAGATAAGTACCATGATGAAAACCTAGCAATTAGGCATCATGTGTAGGTTGATCTTCTATGTCACTTACACTTGGGGGCACAATGTCTTATCTATGCAACCTATCATTTTCATGTCATGTCATTTCTATTCTACCTACCATCTTAGCCATCATACATACCTATCATATTGAGTCCACTTATCCACCCTTCTCATTTTGATCTTGATGAAGATATAGGGGAAAAAGGTTGAAATATGCTTTGGGTATCTCTTGACGTATGTCATTCTATCTAAACCAATCATATCATTATACTATTGTCATACATTTTATCTAGAAAAATCTTGAGACTTGTACCTAGAATGGGGCATGTTATTCCTATGTGACATAGTCTTTAGAGATCATATCCTTTCTCTCTTATGATGCATACATCCATACTATCCATCCATCTATCATGAGCTTTTTATCCCATCACCCACCCTTGCACCTAGACTTTGTTTTCCCCTTGTCATTGGTATCTAGCACAATGGCTACTCAAATTTCATTCTTTGACACCTCAAAACATTTCAAAAGTCCAAAAAAATCAAAACATTTCAAAATTCCAGAAAAAGAAAAACATTTCAAAAGTCTAAAAGAATCAAAACATTTCAAAAAGCCAAAAAAATCATAAAATATCAAAAATCCAAACAAATCAAATAGCCAACAAAAATCCAAGTAATAATCCAAATGCAAGTCAGTCCTAAATCCATAGCAATCAAGTCGATCAATCTTGTGAAATTATCCAATCACATCCTTTGGTCTTGAACCTAATCTTGTTTTATTTACCCAATCAATCAAATTCAATCAGTCAATTATCAATCATCCTTGTGTTGATCTAGGGATATGTCATTCCCCACAATGACAACACTATCATCATCAATCAATCAATCAATTACGCACCAGTTTATAGCTTGAGAGGGGAAATACCTTGTTTGTTTTTGTATCATTTGTGCATGATTTCTTCATTGATTGTGTGTGTTATCATTTTTTTCTTGCATTTGCATCAAATTCAACTTATTATAGCTAATATTCATCTATTGTATCTAAACAAGGTTGTATTACACTGGGGTACAAGACACATCATCACCTTGGTCCTTATACCTTGGTAGATAAGGTTTAGTGCTAAATCAAACATCATGGTTGCTCACTTTCATTACAACATAATGCATCCTTCACTTCCTCTATCCATTCCTTCATCTTTAGTTCTTGACCCATCCCTTTCATTTCAAGAGCCTACTCATGTTTGTCCAACCTGCCTATCCTCTCAAGGGAAAATCATCATTCCATCATCCTATCTTTATGTAATTATGTTACTTGACACAAATCTCACATCTCAAACATCATCTCAAAGAGGGCCAAAATGTAGACACCTAAAAATGTCCTCTGACAACACCTTGTCACAACAATACATCATTTAGACATCTTGTAGCATATTTTTCCCTAGGTACCCATGTCATCATCTAATTAGTTAAATAAATATTATTTATTTGACTAATTTCATTTATTCCCATCCTATGCATAATCCATCCATTCCTCTAATGTAAATTAAATAATTTATGTTATTTAATTAATTAAATCATTTATATTCATTCTTCTAATGTTAATTAAATAATTTATATTATTTAATTAATGAAATCATAAATTAAATAAATCAAATATTTATTTGATTAATAAAATATTAAAAGGATATTCTCGCTTTCTTTCCAGAATCTAAACTCTTGTGTATCTAATTAATTTATTTAATTAGATAATTCATCGATTATCCTTCTCATCTTTTTTAGGATTTATTTCCTTTAAAAGAGAAAATCAAAATCTTCTATCTTTTTAAAATCTTATCTCATCTTGTTGTATTTCCTCTTTTGTCAAAAATCAAATCCTTATTGAATCTTGTCAAATCTTATCTCCATCCACATCAAGGCTCTATAAATATGACCTCTCACAATCTATCTGGGAAGGTTGATTCTTAAGTATCCTTACTCTGTCAAAATCATTCTTCAATCTTCCATTTGTCTCTATCATTATCCATTTGTCATTTTCATTAGGTCATTAGGTTGTTGAATTGAGCAACCAACATTCCTCCATTATCAATCCTTCAAAGTCTCGCATTCTCATGCAGGTGGTGAAGAGCAATGGAGATAAATCAAGTTTAGCGTGGATTTGGGTTTGCATTTGTTTGTTATTATGATTTTCGTGCTTGGTTTTACTCTATTGTGCTAGTTAGGATTTGATATATTTCTATTTTTGTTTTATATTTGATTTTCCCCTAATTCCAATTACAATTAGGGATATGGTTATGGTTCGGGTTATGGTTATGGTTATGGTTATGGTTATGGTTAGGGTTATCACTGTCATGAATACGATTATTAGCATTAATAGGATTATGGTTAGGGTTGGTGTTATGGTTAGGATTAGGGTTAGGTTTATCATCACAAATAGGATTAGGGTTAGGGTTATCATCATGAATAGGGATTAATTTTAGGGTTAGTTTTACAGTTATGGTTAGGGTTAGTGTTAGGATTAGGATTAGGGTTAGGATTAGGGTTAGGGTTAGGATTAAGATTAATATTATCATTAGGACCTAACCATAACCATGACCCTAACCCTAACCTTAATCCTAACCCTAACCCTAATTCTAACCCTAACCATAACTCTAACCTTAACCCTAACACTCACCCTAGCCATAATCCCTATTCGTGATGATAACCCTAATCCATATTTGTGATGATAAACCTAACCCTAACCATAACCATAGCCTTAACCCTAACCCTAATCCTAACCATAACCCTAACCCTAACCCTAACCCTAATCCCTATTCGTGATGATAAACCTATTCATGATGATAACCCCAACCCTAATCCTAATTTTAACTCTAACCCTAAACAAATTTTATCATTTATAAAATCATAAATAAATTGAACCCTTACTATAATTGAACACTCACCCTAATTGAAACCAAGCCCTATTTTAACCCTACTCATAACCATATCTTTAATTCTAATTATAACCCTAACCCTAATTTTATTTATAACACTAACAATAACTATATTTTGGAATTCATAATCTTATTTTAAGACTAAAACTAACTTTATTTAAGATTTAACCCTAAGACTACCCCTAATTAAACACTAACCCTAACGTTATTTGAATGTTAACCATAGTTTAATCCTAACACTAACTCAAAGATTTCCCCTAATTCAACCCTAACCCTAACTCAAAGTTTTTTCCCTAATTAAACCCTATTTTAACCTTTACTAGGCTAACCCTAATTGAACTTGAACCTCAACCCTAATAAAAGTTTGAACCTAACCATGTTTGACCCCTAACCATAACTTTATATTAAATTTGTATATTAAATAAACTAAAATATTATTATTTATCTAATAATATAATAAAATAATAGTGTGTTGTGCCATGACAACTACTAGCTTATCTATCTTAATATATTAATCTATATATTATTATATGCTGAGAGGTATCATTTTCAAGGTGTGTTTTTTCATTAATATATATTTTTTGAATTTAAAAAATACACCTTGAAAATGATACCTCTGAGTGTATATAGATTAATATATTAAGATAGATAAGCTAGTTATTAGATCACAATGTGTGAGATCATATAACCATACATAATAGTGAAATTACAATAATATAGTATATGCCATTTATTTTGATTTTAATAGAGAATGCAAATACCTTGTTTTAGAAAATAGACATAAGAGGGTTAAAAAAATAAGAAAATGCAAATTATAAAACATAAAAGATGAAAACATATTTTTTTCACATTTAAAATAATATCTCAAATGAAAATAAAATCAATAACTTGATATCTAAAACTTATTCTATTTTTAAATGTGTTTTTCTTTAATCTTTTTTATTATCTATTCAATTCTCTAAATGTATATGTAAATTTATTTATTAATATGTTAGAGAGTATGTGTTTGTGCATGTTGCATGTTGTGGGATTAAATAATTAATAATAAATGTTAAATAATGAAATGAAATAAACTTAGACAAATCTATATTTTTTCTTTAAAGAAATTAAGTATTATCTAATTATGAAATATTTGCATATATATTTAAAACATAAAGCAATGCAAATGAAAAAAAAAAGTTGTCATCAAATAAAAATAGAATGTTCCCATTCAATTGTCAAATCAATATTTATTTGGATTTTATATGATAAGTGACCATTAAATGACAATTGAAACTTGTTTTGTGAGACTTGTTTGAGACTCAAATATCACACTATATGTAAGATATCGACTAATAATTTCAAATTTCAATTAATTACACCGAGTTAGTATTACAATGGTATCCACAAAAAGTAGTGTAAGGAAAAACTCTTCAACTAGAAATTGACATTCAAATGACATGCAAATCCATATCCACTCTTAAATCTTATCTTCTTATCTTTTGAAAGAAAAAAACAACATTATTATTGTTAACTTCTTAAAATGAATTTAAAAAACAGTTTTCTTTTTATAAAAGCTCTCAGTTTTCTTGGAGATTCTCTGCTTTTTTAAAAAATTAAATATTTTCAAAAAACCTTAAATATTATTTTAAATATATTTTAATATTATTTTTGGGAAGATAAATATGAAAAAGCAAAAAAAAATTATTACAATTTAAAATAGCATTCAATTAGGGTTAGGATTATAATTTTGATTAGAGAAAAAATGATGAAAATAGATGCCTCCAGAAAGACAAATCTAGCATATATATATTTAATATATGTATGCTAGTTAATATATTTTTATATTCTGATGTGTTGGACTTATTTGAGACTCAAATCTCATTGACTAATAATTTTAAATTTCAATTAATTAATATTTTTTGATATCCCTCAAATTGTTTTAAGAACAATTTCAAATAAAAGACACAAAATTATGAGGAGTTTTTAGTGGTATAAGGCACATTATGCTATTCATTTCAAATTCTTCTCGAGCAGTTGGAAGCCGAGACAATCAAAAGATTGTGGCAGAATAATTGTGATGATTTTAACTTTTAAAAAAATAAAATAAAGCTGCTTTAAAAAATAAAACTAAAAGAAAGATTTTTTTACTATATTTCAAAACACAGATGAGTATATATACACCTTGGCTCTCAACTGGTTTAATCCCTAGATTGAAATCAACATGGAAGTGGGTGAAGAAGAGCCAAAGCTGCTGCCTTCGTCGTCCTGCTCAGGAGGTAACTATTTATTAATAGCAATCTCTTTCAATTTTTAATTTGTTTGACTGTCTTGTTTCATCTCCTAAATTGTTTGTTCTAGGACTGTATTTGGGATTTTGTTATACGTATGTACTAATTGTGATATTAATGTTATAATTCACTGTATATTCAGAGTTAATTCCAGGAATTTCAAACGAGGTTACATTGGGACCCATCATCGGTCGGATGGCAGTCTATACAAAATGTAGATTGGCCACATTGAACAGAGATTGGAAGGAGGCCCTGATGAATCCTCATCCTTCCCAAGCTAAATTTTGTGCAGATTACAGTCGTCAATTGAACCCTCGACCTCTGGCCAACTCAATTCTTGTACAGACTTATAGCGATCCTTTCACAACTAATTTTTGTGCTCTCAGTATTTATCAAGGCGGCGCTCTAACAAGTCTCCCACTCCCCAATAACATTCAATCAGCTTTCTTCAGAAGTTCCACTAGATTTCTTATTACAGACCAACGAATATATTCTCTTGTTCCTACCCTGGCTGGCTCTGAGGTGAGTGTACCTGATTTCTGCAGAGGAACACTTTGCTTTCACTGGGAAAGTGTGAGCACAATGACAATCCCACTGGCAAGGGATGTATGGTCTTCAACTCTCACTAGCCAAGGTAAAGATACTATTTTCCATTCACAGCTTCCACTTGTACATTGCATCTACAACAAAGATACAATTTCAGACTGTTTCACTGTACTTTCATCTTATATGTACAAACAGGGGCACTTTTTGACCTTAAATTTACCCTTTTTTTCAGATGGAAGCTCAAGTGTTACCTCTATCTGGGTTTATCAAAGTGGTTCACACAATCTAAGCAACCTGTCCCTTTGGAGGCACACAATCTTATATGTACCCGAGGAACAGAGGGAATGGGAGAGAATTCATCCTCCACCTTCATTTCCACCTGCATCTCTATCTTCACCACCACTACAAAATGATAAATTTCCTCCCAAATATCTGGAGATACATGGCAAAGAAAAGAAGCTCCGATATCTTTACGACAGAAGCTATATTAGTCGATTCAAGTTGCCTTCACTAACAATCTCCGACATGTTGGTGATGTTCAAAGATGACTACAATGCCAACACTGGAGAATTAAATGCCATCCATCGAGTAATAGCAACTGCGAGAAATTCTATTGACAGTGATTTCAATTTCCAGAAAATGTACCCCAAATGTATTGAGTTAATTGTTCACAATGAAGAATGGAAAACATTTGAAAATGATTGGGGACGTTATATTCCCCAACATGATATTTACCGTCACCGGTTTATGAGGTTTTCAGTTGATTCGTTTAACAGTGACTGCAAAGAATGGGAGGGGCAGTTTAGCCTGCCTGGCTTGAACAGAGCGACTGGAGAGATATTGAGTAACATAGGTTGGACACAGAAGATATGATCAATTATTACCGTATTGCAACAAAACCAGAACGTGTACGAATTTATTTATCAGAGAAGTTATCATGTGCAACAAAACCAGATACAAAACCAGAACGTGAACGAACTTATTTATCAGAGATGTTATCATGTTCATGTCGTCGTCAAATGTTTTACACTGGGTTTGCCAATAGTTGGAATCCTAGAGAGTAAATTTCTTTCTTGATCCAGCTTACACCAATGTTGTGTATATTTTCATGCTTTGGTAATAGGGAATTTATGTTGGAAATTATAATCTTGAGCAGCCAATGGCAGGTGCATTAATTGCACTGTCAGTAGAAATCAATTTGGATTTCTTTCCCCCCTGCCGTGCTTGACTTTCTTGCCGTCCAGTAAGTACTTTATGGCAGCAATTTATTATTGGTAGGTAAGTTCAAAATTTTGAGCGCTAGTTTTTGTGTATTGGCTGAAAAGCCATAAGTAAGAATTGAATGATTATTCTGTGCAAGAGACAGACAGTAGTTTTGTGAGACAGAACAGAAAGAAAAAGTTCAACAGAACACAGAACAGAAGGAATGTTCAGGAGCAACTGAACAGAGAAGTTCAGGAGCATCTGTCGCAGCAGAAGAGAGTCAGTGAGCCTTGCGCTCGTGCGCCGGAAGTGATCCTACACGGAGCAGCAGCGCAGAAGCGCTAGTGCGCTGGAAAACGCACAGTTTCAGTAGTATAGTTGTACAGAGCTTTTGCTCTGAATATTTTATATGTAAACAGTTTTTATTACTGTAATCTTTTTCTCAGTGAAATAGAATGTTGCAAATATTTGTCTCCATCTTTGTCTGTCTCCTTCTATTGAAACACTTCCGCTGTGCATGTTTTCATTCTTTGCCTGGCATAGGAGTTTTGAGTTTTTTCTGACATGGTATTGGAGCCCATAGGTTTACTGGACAGTCAGTTTTAAAGCCTTAGATTTGTCCTAGACGTGCAGAAATAGAATCTTGGTTTCTGGGTATTTGTAAAAGCCTTAGATTTTATCTGGGTAGTTTTAGTTTTTCCCCATTTTTAGCAAAATGGCTGGTGGAGACAATAGGAGTTGGCAGCAGCCACCTATTTTTTATGGTAGAAATTATGATGTTTGGGCAAAGAAAATGAAAACAATTTTTATTGCAAATGATTTATGGGAACTTGTTGTAAATGGGTTCACAGATGTTGTTGACCCGACTGCATTTACAGCTTTGAGCAATGCTCAAAAGAACCAGCTGAAGGAGACACGGAAGAATTATGCAAAATCCCTCAGTCTGATTGAGGCAGCCTTGACAGAGGCTATTTTTCCCCGAATAGTAGCAGCTAGTTATGCAAAAGAAATGTGGGAAACACTTCAAACCACTTGTAAAGGATCTGAAAAAGTTAGATCAGTCAAACTCTAGCTGCAACGGAGAGAGTTTGAGACCATGCAGATGAAGGACAGCGAGTCCATTATAGATTTTCACACAAGGGCAGCCACTTTGATTAACCAGCTGAGGATAAGTGGTGAAAACTTGGAAGAACAGAAGATTGTGGAGAAGATATTGAGAAGCCTTCCCACAAAGTTTGATCCGATGGTGATTGCCATTGAAGAGGCAAAAGATCTCACAACTTTGTCAGTTGATGAGCTAATGGGCTCTTTGCAAACCCATGAGCAGCGCCTAAATAGGTATGGAACCTCCTCCCAAGAGCAAGCTTTCAATGCTCAGTCGAATGCAAGAGGAAGGGGGAAAGGTAGAAAAGGTTCCAAACGTGGTAGAGGAAACTCTAGACGTAGAAATGATGGTGATGAAAGCTCAGCCCGAGTAAGCAGTCATGAGGGGGCAACCAGCTCTCAAGGAGGAAAAAAGAACAGCAGTTCTTATCAGAAAAAAGATAAAAGAAATGTGCAGTGCTACAACTGTCAAAGGTATGGTCACTATGCAAGTGATTGCAGGCAAAAACGTGACCAAGGGAGTCAGAATGCACATGTTGCTGACTCAAATGTGGCTGAAAATGAAAGATAGTCACAAGTCTTCATTTCTTGTAACCTTGCAGAACAGAGCAGCGCTGAAGTTTGGTACTTGGACAGCGGCTGCAGCAACTACATGAGTGGTAACAAAGATTTGTTTGCCTCCATTGATAGCAGCGTGAAGTCTGAAATAAAAATGGGCAACAATGAGATGGTTCCAGTTATGGGCAAAGGCATGGTATGCCTACAAACCAAGCATGGTGATGAAAGACAAATATATGATGTCTTCTATGCCCCAGGTTTGAAAAATAACCTCTTGAACATTGGACAGATGGTCCAAAATGGGTATAGAGTGCTGATGGAGAAAGGGGAATGCATCATCTATGATAAAGATGGAAGCAAAAGAGTTATGGCAGCGGTTCAAATGACACAAAACCGAATGTTTCCTCTCAAGATGCAAATATCAGCACAGTCAAAAGGCCTACAGCAATCAGCCTTCAAAGCAGCCATTCAAGATATCTCCAAGCTATGGCACCTCAGGTATGGACACTTAGGTTACTCTGGTTTGAGTCTTTTGTCCAAGAAAAATATGATAGATGGTTTGCCAAAAATTGTAGAGCCTAATATTAGATGTGAAGCTTGCATTTTGGGCAAGCAACATAGGCAGCCTTTTAATTCAGGCAACTCTACAAGGGCTAGAGCACCATTGGAGTTGGTGCATACTGACTTGGTAGGCCCTATGCAAAATCTGTCTTTTAGCAAAAGCAGATTTTTTATGACCTTTATAGATGATTACAGCCGTAGGACATGGATCTATTTTTTGCAGCATAAGTATGAAGCATTTGATAAGTTTTTGTTATTTAAGGCCCAGGCTGAAAAGGAGAGTTGACACTTTATTAAGGTCCTAAGGTCAGATCATGGAGGAGAGTATACCTCCAATCAATTTGTAAATTTCTGCAGGAAAAATGGCATCAAGAAGGAGCTCACAGCCAGTTATACTCCACAGCAAAATGGAGTGGCTAAAAGAAAAAACAGAACCATTGTGGAGATGGCAAGGAGCATGATGAAAGCAAAGGGACTCCCTATTGAATATTGGGGAGAGGCTGTAGCAACAGCTATTTATCTGATAAATAGGAGTCCAACAAAGGCAGTCCGTGATAAAATCCCTCAAGAGGCATGTACAAAACAAAAATGGTCAGTTGAGCATTTGGAAGTGTTTGGGTGTGTAGCCTATGCACACGTGCCTAAAGAAAATAGGCAGAAATTGGATGACAAGGGTGAAAAGTGTATTTTCACGGGCTACTGTACAGAGTCCAAAGCCTATCGGCTATATAATCTGGTCACCAAGAAGATAATCATTAGTAGGGACGTGGAGTTCCTAGAAAGTGAGTCGTGGGATGGAAAAGTTGACAGCAATACTGATATTTCTGTCTCCATACCCCTTAAGGATGAAGAAGCTGCTGAGCGTAGATGCGCCGGAAACCTACAGGAAGCTGACAGTTCAGAAAATAGAAGCAGTAGCTCTGGAAATTCTCAGCAGAGAAGATGCTCCAGAAACTTCCAGCAGGGAAGATGCTCCGAAAACTTTCAACAGGAAAGATGCTCCAGAAACTTCCAACAGGGAAGGTGCTCCGGAAACTTTCAACAGGAAAGTTGCTCCGGAAACCTACAGCAGCAGACTTCTTCATCAGGCCAGCAGCCAAGTAGCTCCAGAAATTCAGACCCCACTCTTGCCTCCCTAGTGCCAAGAAAGACTAAGAGTCTAAGGGAGATCTACCAAGGTGAAAGGTATGATGAAGCTTTTAATGAGAGTGTAAATTTCGCATTATTTTCTCATAGTGATCCTATTTATTTTGAGGAGGCTGTAAAAGAACAGAAATGGTGTGAAGCCATGGATGAGGAGATAGATGCAATAGAAAGAAACAAAACATGGGAGCTCACTGATTTACCCAAAGGGAAATCAGTTATTGGTGTCAAATGGGTCTACAAGACCAAATGTAATGCCGAAGGAAGAATAGAAAGGCATAAGGCAAGATTAGTTGTCAAGGGGTACAAAGAGCAGTTTGGGAGAGATTATGATGAGACTTTTTCTCCTGTTGCAAGGATGGAGACCGTGCGGGCAGTCATTGCAATTGCAGCCCAGCACATGTGGAAGGTTTATCAAATGGATGTGAAGTCTGCCTTTCTCAATGGAGTCCTAAAAGAAGAGGTATATGTGGAGCAACCCTTTGGATATGAAGTTCCAGGTAAAGAACACAAGGTATATAGGCTGAAGAAAGCTCTTTATGGGCTGAAACAAGCTCCATAGGCATGGTACAGCAGGATTGACTCATACTTGATGAGCAATGGCTTTAGCAAAAGCGATGGTGAGCCCACTCTTTACATCAAGGCAGCAAATGGTAAGGTTTTAATTATTGTCTTGTATGTAGATGATTTAGTATTTACTGGGGATGATGATTTCTTCATTGTTGATTTTAAATATGCCATGAAAAGAGAGTTTGAAATGACAGATTTAGGACTCTTAAGATATTTTCTAGGCATAGAGGTCCAACAATTGGATAATGGCATCTTTATTTCACAATCAAGTAATGCCAAACAAATCTTGGAAAGATTTAGGATGTTGGACAGCAAAGCAGCCCCAACCCCAACAGCTACAGGTCTGAAGTTGAGTAAAGAGGACAGCGGCAAGAATGTTAACCCAACTCTTTATAAGAGCATGGTTGGAAGCCTCATATACTTGACAGCTACGAGACCAGATTTAATGTATGCGGTAAGCCTGATTTCTAGGTTTATGGAGCAACCTAAGGACACACACTGACAAGCAGGTAAAAGGATTCTCAGGTATGTCAATGGCACAAAAAACTATGGCATAATGTATATCGTTTCTAATGAGTTTCAGCTAGTAGGGTACACTGACAGTGATTGGGCAGGAAATGTGGATGATAGAAAGAGCACATCCGGGTATGTTTCTCACTTGGGTTCAGGAACAGTTTCTTGGGCTTCCAAGAAACAACCGATTGTTGCTTTATCCACAGCAGAAGCAGAATACATAGCAGCGAATGCAGCAGCATGCCAAGCTGTGTGGCTAAGAAGGATCTTAGTAGATTTGAGAGAAGAACAAGAGGATGGAACAGTAATTTTCTGTGACAATGTTTCATCAATTGCCTTGACCAAAAATCCTGTGTTTCATGGAAGAAGCAAACATATTGAAATCAGGTATCATTTTATTAGAGAATTGGTTGAGAATAATGAAATTAAAATGGAATTTTGCAGGTCAGAGCAGCAGCTCTCAGATATTTTTACAAAGGGTTTGTCAAAAGAACCTTTTCAGCGCCTAAGATATAGGCTAGGTGTGCAGGAATGCGCCAGAACTTCAGTTCTGGAAAACACAGAGAAGCGCAGGTGCGCCGGAACTTCAGCAGACAGTTCCAGAATGCAGATCAAAGGAAAACAGGTTTGCGCCGGTGCTCTGGAACTTTTGTGGCGATGCGCCGGAAGTTTCGCAGAGTATTGAAGAGCAGAAACTTTTGCGCCAAAAACTTTGCTCCGGAAGTTGCTCCGGAAGCATTGCGCCGGAAGTTTCCAAATAATGATGAAGAGCAGAAAGACTCAAGATTAAGGGGGAGTGTTGGAAATTATAATCTTGAGCAGCCAATGGCAGGTGCATTAATTGCACTGTCAGTAGAAATCAATTTGGATTTCTTTCCCCCCTGCCGTGCTTGACTTTCTTGCTGTCCAGTAAGTACTTTCTGGCAGCAATTTATTATTGGTAGGTAAGTTCAAAATTTTGAGCGCTAGTTTTTGTGTATTGGCTGAAAAGCCAAAAGTAAGAATTGAATGATTATTCTGTGCAAGAGACAGACAGTAGTTTTGTGAGACAGAACAAAAAGAAAAAGTTCAGTAGAACACAGAACAGAAGGAATGTTCAGGAGCAACTGAACAGAGAAGTTCAGGAGCATCTGCCGCAGCAGAAGAGAGTCAGTGAGCCTTGCGCCCGTGCGCCGGAAGTGATCCCACACGGAGCAGCAGCGCAGAAGCGCCAGTGCGCTGGAAAACACACAGTTTCAGTAGTATAGTTGTACAGAGCTTTTGCTCTGAATATTTTATATGTAAACAGTTTTTATTACTGTAATATTTTTCTCAGTGAAATAGAATGTTGCAAATATTTATGTCTCCATCTTTGTCTGTCTCCTTCTATTGAAACACTTCCGCTGTGCATGTTTTCATTCTTTGCCTGGCATAGGAGTTTTGAGTTTTTTCTGACAATTTAGGTTCAATATACACTTGATTTGTGGGTTAGTTGCTTCAACATTGTATTTGGAAAAAGCTATTCGAATCAACATTATAAATATATTTTTTTTGTTTTTTATTAAATTTTTAGCTTATAATTAAAGTTGCAATTTTTGGAGTGTTATTATTGGAAAAAAAAATTATGAATGACTTTTATAAATTCAGCGCACTATTTTTTTCGTGTTCTCGTTCTAAAGATACTAATCCTTTATTTTAAAATTATAAAAATAAATAAATTATATAATATTTATATGTTTAAAAAATTATATATTTACAAATTTAATATAATGAAACATATGATTATAAGAATTTATAATTAATTTAAAGATAATATTTAAAATATTTAATAATAATTTTATTCTAATTATGTTAAGGCGTTCTTTAGATGAAGTGGATAAATTGGAGAAAAAATACCAAGATTGAAATAATCTCAATTTTTGAATTTTCTAAAATATTAAAAAATATAATATATAATAAAAAACAAATGCAAAAATAAACACACTTATTTAATTTTAGATTTAAACTAGCAAAAAAGGTATTGAATTTTTTTTTTTTTTAAATCTAAACTTAGATTTTTAGATTTTTTTAATTATAATATCTGTAAATAATAAATATACTATATAAACAATTAATTAAATATTTAGAAATTTATAATTTTTAAAAAATATTCTAATAATTATTATATTATAATATATAATAAATATAATATATAAACCCACCATTCATGGGGTTGGTGGTGTCAAATCCACCAAATTAGCAAGGGCTATTCCATGGTCTCCTCAAAAAGAAGGATGAATCAAATTAAACTTTGACAATGCTTCATGGGAAATCCTGGAGCATTTGGTGTGGGGTGTATTTTGAGGGACCGCAATGAGACTGTCCTAAGTAAACTAAGTTTCCCACTACTCCTGAGACAAACAATGAGGCTAAAATACATGTCTTACGGTTTGAGCTAAACGAAAGAAAAATGATCAAAGTAAAGAAGTTATGTATTGAAGGAAACTCTCTTCTAATGGTGAACACACTATGTAAACAAAACACAAACAATTGGAGATTGAATAGGGGAGAGGTTCTAATAGTTGAGTATGTTTCAATAGTTGTGACTTGACTACCCATATAGTTAAACAAAATGTATTCCTTTGATGTAAAAAGCAACCAATCATTGAATGTCACATCAGCACTCAACTACCCATGATGTGAATGCACAAGTATTGGTCTCAACTTTGTTTTTGGCCTTTTTGGACACCTTGACAAAAAGCATGCTGATGTGACCCTGAAGTTATAAGCAGAGGACTTGCTAAGTAAGCTGTTGTAAAAAATTGGGAGTGATTTGAAATTTCCACATAAGATTTTGAGAAACGTGAAGTTAGGGTGCCAAATGACTAACTTGACAGGGTGAGTTCACATTTAAGTTTTAAGCACCCTCGACTCATGAGGTATGTGGGATGGATTGGGTAAGGTACGAAGCAATCTTTCCCCTCATATCCAAAATTTCATTTTTCATGCGAAGGTATCAGATGCAACCTATTTCAACCTGTGTGGGAACAATGAGGATCATTCATTTGATGTGGGGTCTCTACTTAGGCTTTCTAACAATGGATAACCCGATGCGGCTAACATGTCAAAGGATGAAAATGACCTTTCTAGGGGCCATCATAGACCAACACCTTAAGATAACAACCTCACTTTGAGGGCAACAAAGTGGATGCTGGGAGCCAATTTCTTAGAGGATGAAAGGCATTATTGTGTAAGAAAAAAAATTTCTTCTCGCTTCATGGCGTTATTGCTTGACCTACTTCAAGAAGATGTACTTGGGCTGGTTGGAAGAAGTCATCATTATGGTGTGGTTAGGTGTTGGCATTCCATAGCCTAGCACAAAGTTCTGGTAGAAGGTGAGGTTATGGAATAGTTTCCATTCTTATCCAATTTTTGCACCATGACTCTTATACAGCACAAAGCCAAAGCCAGGTCGACATGTGAATTTCTCAAATGTATTACAAATCTGGAACATGTTTATTATCTGGATTGGCTTAATGAATTCCACCAACTGATAGTGGTGGTGGGAAAAAATGATAGTTGTTTGTAATAGTTTGAATACGATGTAATAGTACTAGTATAAATAGTTTTTCCCAAATTTTGCCTATATCCGCTGGAAAAATTACAGTTCCAGAACCATTGGTTGTAGTTTTTGTAATAAAAAGCCATGCAATTACTCTTTTGTGATCAATATAATGGTGCAACTCATATATATATATATATGTGTGTGTGTGTGTTTAAAATAAATAAATTATAGTTTTAAATTTTTTCAAATTTAAATTTATTTTAATAATTATTATACTATAGTAAATAAAATTTATTTTAATAATAATTATATATTTATAATTGATTTTTGTTGGAAATTCAAAGTGAAACTTGTAACAATATGAATCTAAATATGTGTTTGTAAATCTAAAATTATGTATTCAAGATTATTAATATTGTGATATGTGATTAATAATTGTAAATATGAAAAAAATCAACAATAACATAAGTTGAGAATCACAAGTGACACAAGATCTATGTGGAGAAATCCTTGCAGGAAAAAAATCCACATCTAAAGAGATGCAATATTTGTATTAATCTTCAAGGAAGTCCATCAATACAACAATCCTCTCTAAATTTTGACAACACTTTGTTACTCTGACAACCAGCAAACAAGCTCATGCAACCACCATCTCAATGCTCCAATATATAGAAGTTTGTGGGAGAGAATACCACATATGACCCAGTATCCCAAAACAACAAGTAAAACCACCTGAAAAACCTACAGCCCGCTTAGTGAACAACCCATAAACATGGTGAAAATCATTAAATGATCACATGGCCTTCACATGGGCGCCTAACCCATAGCCAATCGAAACTGGTCAATATTGAGTGCTCCATAACTCTCCAATGACTCAAACACAAAACATGTAAACTTGGGTGCCAACCTAGGATACCATGCAAGAGTATGCACTTTTGGGTGGTCCCCAACAAAAAATTGGACACCCAAAAGGAATGTGCTCCCAAGTTGCTCTATAATTGTCACCGTAGTGTGTCCACCTCTATGAATGCAATTACCATTTATCATAGGAGAATAAATAATAAAGATTTTTTTTCCCTCATTTCCTCTAAAACACTTTCCAAAGAACGTGGAGACACACAATTATCAACTTGGTATAACAATTATAATGTCACCTATCCTAACAATTTTAATATATATACATATTACATAAAAAAATTAATACTATTTTTAATTAACTTTTTAAAAATATATAGATAATTATAATAATTTTTTAATAAATATAATTGTGCTTTGATTAATAGGGGAAAACGGGTTTTGAAGGGACCCAAAACCCTTACATCAAATCAAAACAAAATGTTGCTGATACAAAACATAGATCACCTAAAACAAAAACCACGAATTCCATACATCAAATCAAAACAAAACATTGTTGATATGAAATAAAGATTAACTAAAACAATAACCAACCAAAAATCAAACCAAAGCCAAAAAAAGAAACTACACTAGCAGAAGAAACATGAGACAAAGGAACCCCCTTGACAATTTCACACTATGTTTTGCTCCCCCCTAAATTATTGAGCCTAATTGACCCCTTAATTTCTTAAATTATGCATTTTGAGGCCTATTTTTATCACTTTCTAATAAATTGCAAGCATGGAACATATTCATTTATTTAATTTTTTACCCCCAACACCTTATTTCTTGGAAAATAGGACCAATACCAAGACACCCTTATGTGTCTAAGTCGTCCTATTTTGTTGGAATCCAAATGTGAAGGGCGGTTTATGAAGTTTTCAATTGATTCATTTAACAATGGCTACAAAGAATGAGAAGGGTATTTTAGCCTTCTTGGTTGGGATAGAGTGAATAGAGAGAAGTTGAGCTACATAAGTTTGACACAAGAAGAAATCATGATCATTTATTACCCTATTACAACAAAACCAGAAAGTAAATGAAAATATTTATCAAAGATGTTATCATGTGCATGGCAAATCGTCAAATGTTTTATGCCTAGGATTAACTAGTAATGAATAGGGGGAATCCTAGACAATAAATTTCTCTTGATCCAACTTACAACAATCTGTATATTTGCATGCTCTAGTAATGGGGAAGTTAGGCTCAATATACGGTTGATCTGTAGGGGGCTGCTTCAACATTGTATTGGGAAAAAGTTGTTTGAATCAACATTATAAATACTTTTTTTTGTTTTTAACTATTTTTTTTCTTTTTTAAAAGCCTTATAATTGAAGTAGCAATTTTTTGAGTGTTATGTATAGACTCTAATATAAGAAAATTATTGAAAAATTTTATAAACAATTTTTTTATCTTATTTGCATTCTAAAGATATTAATCCTCTAATTAAAAATTAAAAAATAAATAAATTAGCAATTACATCTTGTTGTGCAATGGGTACATTGAAGAAGTGTGAAGGGCCAATTATAGAAAAAATTGGTCTAGTTTTTGCATACATTTGTACAATATATGAGGTCAATTGGTAGGCGACTTAGCAAATGATGTTTGTGCAACAACGGTATCAATGGAGAAGTGATAGCTTCAAGTCAACTATGTATCAACTTATGATCTGTGTCAGGATCTATGACAATTGCATGTGAATGCTTAACGATTACAATGCTTAACTTGAAGGTCTTAGAAATGTAATAAGGTAATTGAAATGCTTAAATGAACATAGCAATAATAAAGTGATGAACAAAATAAAAGAGAGATAGAAGAGAAGACAAAAAACAAGTTGATAATGGAGTTCGCCAATATGGCTGCGTCTCTGGATCCCTCTCCAACAAAGCGATTGATCCTTGATTATGCTCCAAAATAATTACAAGGATTCAACAAGGAAAAGTGTTGAGTCTCCTATGAGTTACAAGCTCATCTCCTTCAAGTGCAGTGACATGACGCTCTTTCATTTTAGAGAAATGAACACTCAATTCTCCAAGTACAATTCTCTCAATAATCATCACTTACCCCTCACAAGCCTATACCCCAGGCCTTTTTTATACATAAAATTTACTCAAACCATATGATTTAAAAAATCAATCATATCCCTCATTTACAAGTAAAAATCTCTGAAATTCCCCCCTATTTACAAAGATGAATCACTTTTATCACCTTAATAATCTTTTAATATCTTTTTGGTAAAGTTAATTTGTGGGCTCATATTAGATACATTCGTTCCTTGGAGCCTTTTCTTCCATGAGTGTTGGTAGGATATTTTAATGATATTTATTCTTTAGACGAGAAAAGGGGGGGTATTGGTCTATTGGATCCCTCTATTGGGATTCTTAGAGATAATATGGTTGATTTTCATTTGGTGGACATCAAACCTGGGAACGGTGTTTTCACTTGGAAAAATAGGACTTCTAAGAATGTTGTTATCTCAGAAAGATTAGATGGGTTTTTGGTTTCTAGTTTTTGGGTGGGTGATAGGTGGATGAGAAGCTCTAAAATTTTGGATTGGCGGGGTTCAAATCATTGGCCAATTAAATTCTCAGCTTCTCTATCTAGGTCCTCTTTGAAGAAGCCATTTTTTAGGTTCCAGCTTATGTGGCTCTAGGATACTTCTCTTCATGATCTTATTCCTGGTTGGTGGAGTGTTGGAAAGTTGGCTTTCGACACCATTATGTACTCATTTGCTAAAAATCTCTAGTTTATTAAATATATGTTGAAATGCTAGAACAGAGATAACTTTGGTAATATTTTCTAGGCTAAAAGGAGATCTCAAGAATAGTTGAACTCTTTGACACATCTAATCCATGACGAGGGACTAACTAAAGAGTTGGGTAGGGCTGAAGCACTGGCATTAAAAGAGGTGGAGGAATAGGAGTTTCATGAGGAAATATTTTAGAAGCAGAAGCATCATATTGAGTGGCTTCAGGAGGGAGATATAAACACTTCTTTCTTTCATATTTTTGTCAAAGATAGAAGACAGGGTAATGTTATTTCTTCTATCCAGGAACATGACAGGAACCTTCTTTTTATGAGTGCTAATATTTCAAAAGAGGATGCCATATATTTCTCTGCTTTGTTTTTTAGATAACTCTCCCCTAGTTTGTGAGGCAGAGGCATCCATCTTAGCATACATTCCTACTTTGGTGACTAAGGATTTGAATGATGCTCTTATGAGACCAATATATTTGATTGAGTTGGAGAATATTGTGTTCCAAATGAAGAAAGGTAAATCTCCTAGGCCTGATGGATTTCCAATAGAATTCTTCTAGGAGTTTTGGGAGGATATCAAGTTTGACCTTTTGGAGGTTGTTCAAGAGTCTCAAAGGAACAAGAAACTACTCAAGGCCATGAATGCTACCTTTTTGGCACTTATTCCTAAGCATGAGGGGGAAAATTCTTTGGATTTTTTTTTACCGATCGCCTTGTGTAATGTTGTGTATAAAATTATTACTAAGTTGATTGATGAGCACTTAAATCCTTGGCTAGATAGGTTGATTTCTAAGGAGCAAGGGGATTTGTGGTTGGAAGGCAGATTCTTGATGGAGTGGTTATTGCAATTGAGACTATGAACTCTATGGTTGTGTCCAGGGAGAAGGCTATGTTTATTAAGCTAGATATGGAAAAATCTTATGATCAGGTCAAATGGGATTTTATTTCTAATATTTTGAAGGCTTTCAGTTTTAGTAGTGAATGGATTGAGCGGACTATGAGTGGTGTCACTTCCTCATCTTTCTCAATTTTGATTAATGGGGAGTCTTCATAACTTTTTGGGGCTTCCAGGGGCTTGCAACAAGGCAATAATATTTCCCCATATTTATTTATTTTGATGGTTGAGGGGCTTGGGAGATATTTGAGAGCTCAAGTGGAGCTTGTTTTGATCTAGGGATGCAGTTGGGGTAATGGGATCCCATCTCAATCCCATTTACAGTTTGTGGATGATATTGCTCTGATGGGTGTTGCTAAAGTGGAGGAAGCAGTTAACTTGAGGAAAGCTTTGGATTGTTACTTTTTGGATTTGGGTCAAAGCATTAATGAGAATAAGTCTTCTATTTATTTCTTCAATACTCCTAATTCAATTTAGTAGTGAATTGCCCGGATTCTTAGATTTTAGATTGGCTGCCTACCATTTGTTTATCTTGGTATTCCTATTGTTGGGCACTTGCTACCAAGAATGTACTGGTAGAATGTGATTGAAAAAATTTGTAAAAAGGTCAGTCATTGGACTTGTAGATGGATTTCTACTACTAGCAGAGTTACTCTTCTGAAGTCTGTGGTCTAGGCTCTCCTACTATATAGGTGCTTTGTGCTTTCAACTCCTGCTAGTTTTTTCAGAGATTTTGAGAATCTTTGCCAATAATTTCTTTTGTCTAGTAATCTCCTCTCAAGGAAATTGAGCCTAGTAAAGTTGGAAGATGTGTGTCATCCAAAGAAAGAAGGTGGACTTGGGTTGAGATGGATTGATCTAAATGGTCAAGCTCTAGCGACAAAGCTTTATTGGAGGTGGTGTACCCAACAACAACATACTAGAGCTAGGATCCTTACTTTCAAATACCTGGTTTTTATTGTAAATTGCGAGGTTCCTCATTTTTTTCTCTAGGTAAAGGGCTCAAAGGTTTGGAGTATGCTAAAAAGAGGAGATGAGTTGATTAAGTAGGGTCTATTTTGGGTCTGTAATAGGGGGTCAGAGGCTCTTTTTTTCTCTGACTCTTGGGATGGGCTTCCTCCTATTTTGGTGACACATCCTCATCTTCAAGATTTAAGTAGAATGTTTCTAGAGGTTGGTTGGAGGTATGTGAAGGATTATAAATCCCCTTACTTGCTTGGCCAGAATATTGTCTATTGACCTAGAAGAGTATGTAGGAGAGGCCTCCTGGTGGAATGATTGAGGAATGTCAAGAATTGTCCAATATTCTTGATCAGGGGTTTTGTAATTCCTTAGAGGATAAGGATGCTCTTGCATGGGGTCATGATCAGAAAGGTAAGTTCTTTGTTACTTCTGGACATTAGGTGTTGGATAAGTAGACTTATAGGAGTATGGGGATCACTTGGTGGAAGAAAAATTGGAATAAATTCTCTTGGCCCAAGAGTAATTTCTTCTCTTAGCTTGTGATGAGGATTTGATGCTTGACTTGGGAGAATCTCCAAAAATACGGGATTCAAGGCCCCTCTATGCGTGTGTTGTGTTCTAGCAGTGAGGAGACGGTGTCTCATCTTTTCTTTTAGTGTTCTTTTGTTAGGGATATTTAGCACTTTTGGTGGTATTCTTGGAGTCTTCCTTTCTGGCATGCTACTTTCATGGAATATTTTTGGAGGTGGTTAGGTAGTCTGCATACTAAGGCTGCTTTTCTTCATATTGCTTGGAAAATTGGGCCCAACTTAATCATTTGGTAGATTTGGCTGGAATAGAATCATATAATTTTTTTGGATAAGAAGCTTCCGGTGAGACATCTATGGATGAGAATTTTGGGAGTCATTCAGGAGACTATTGTGGCTAAGTGTGATCTTTCGGTTCCCTTGGCCTTGGAGGATTGGAAGGTTGCTCAAAATTTGGGGATTTTTGGTAATGTTTTGAGTGGATCTGGTGTTGGCTTGAGGCAGAAAGATAGAGAGAAGACTATGCATGAAGGGCATTGGAGGCCTCCTCCCCTTGGAGTTTTGAATATTAACACTGATGGATCTTTCAGAGGTAACCCTAGTCCTGCGAGGGTGGGGGGTATTGGTAGGAACAGTGATGGGATTGTAGAGTTCTTCTTTTCTAAGTATTGTGGGTAGCAGTCAAACAATCTAATGGAAGCTCTGGATATCCTTGTGGCCATGAAAAGGGCTTGTGCTCTTAGGTGGAGAAGGATTATTTGTGAGTCTAATTCCCATATTGTGATCGACCTATTGAACAAAAATCAACTAGAGGATGTGAATTGGAAAATGGCTATGGTTGCTAAGCAGATCATTTCCCTGGGTCATGTGTTGGATTCTATCACCTTTTTCCATGTCCCTTGTGAGTGGAATAAGGTGGTTGATGGCTTGGCTAGGTGGGCATCTGAATGTGGTGGAGACTAGAAGGTGGATGATTAGGGAGTTATGCCTGTGAATCTTTCTTAGGAGCTCAAGGAGATTATTTCAGATGATATGAGACTACATCAAAGAGTTACCTGATGGCTTGTGGTGGCCCTGGGCCTTTGTTGTCTTGATTGGGCTTTCTTTTTGTACTGTTCTTTTGTTGAAATAAAGTTTTTACCCTCCTTTTATTAAAAAATTTCATATTTACAATACTTATTTAATTTATATTTTATTTTTGAATAGTTTTTTAAAGGCACATTATTTTTTATTAAGAGGATTAAATTATAAAATTATATATTATAAATAAATAGGATTTATTAATTCATTTTTATTAATTTTGCAATTTAATGTTTTTTTATGAAATTAGTGTATAACTAGCATAGATATCTTATATACATCTATGTAAAAGATGTGGAGAGATATTAGTTTCGACATACCTTTTGAGTATAGATGTGTTTAAGATATCTATGCTCTTGTAATTTTTAAATATTGTATGGAATAAATATCACTTTTAAAATTACTATTAACTATAAAAAAGTAAGTTGTTAAAACTTATGTAAAAATTACACAAATCATTTTTTTTTTTTAAAAAGAAATACATTTAAAATTTGCATAGGGAATCTAAAAAACCATTAATTTAATTTATCTCCAATTTTTTAATCGTTTATTTGGCATGGGTTACAAAATGTAAAAATTTGGTTTAAAATGATGGTTTCAATGGTGCACTCTAGAAAAAGTGGGACACACTATTGTGGGATCATCCATTAAAAAATAAAAACATTTAATTGATGACATCTAACTCTTCCACTCTTATAGCTCACTTTAAAAATATTGTAGCCTTTCCCACTTTTACTCTACATTTTTCTTCATTTTGCATGAAGGCCAAGACAATGAATGACTAGCATTGAACAACAATTTTTCCTTGCATTTCCATATAAACCCACAATTGGGGATAATTCAAATCTAATTACTACTTAGAAAAAACATCTCAAGCCCACCTAAAATATGCTTCTTTATGAGCTTGTTGGATAGCATCCAAAATTTTCTTTCTTTCCTCAAGTCTAATAATACACCAATTACCATAGAGACAACATCCAAATTTGTAATGGTGACCAACGATAGAAAAAAATTATCTCTTAATAACCATTATAGGATAAAAGTTGGGAATTGTGTCGACTTATATAAAAAGAATGACCAATATAAATACAAATTTTTAACTCATAGTAGTTAAAAGTGTTTTGAATTTTAAAATGATATAAATTTAATGAAATGTAAAACTTTTAGTTTAATTTATGTTTAAATTTTTTAAATTTTTTATAAATTTAATTGAATATTTTAATTACTATTTAAAAATGAAGTCATTGAAAATAATAATAATAAATTTTTAATTAAAAAATTCAACTAATCAATAAATACATTTAAATGTGCCTTAAATTTCGTTGGTCTAAAATAATGTGTCTAATATGTACCACTAAAAAATTTCTAATAGTTTTGTGTGTTATTTGTTTGAAATTATTCTCAGACAATTGAAAGCCATTTTTAATTTCAAACCTTGGGTTGGACCAACAAATGGAATCAACATGATATAAATTTGTTACTGTGCCTTAACTCTTAAAATAACCTTTTTAAAACTATAATTTTTCATAGATTTAATTTGATTATTATATTTTTATATTTTCTACTAAACATAGAATTTTCATAGAATATCAAGGTTGAATATCAAGGTCTTTCTTCTAGAAAAATAATAATAATAATAATAAAATCTTAAAATTTAAAAAATTGATGTCATTTTTTCAACAAATAAAAAATTAATTTTAATTTAATATACTTGTTTATATTATAATTAATCTCATTTCAAAAATTAATTAAAAAATATGTAGTAAAAATTTATGAAAAAATATTTGCTACTAGATATTGGTGTTATCGATCTATATTTGAAAATTTTTAATAAATGTTTTTAAAAAATATAATGATATGAAATAAATCACTTTTTAAAAATACTATTAATTATAACAAATAAGCTGTTAAAATTTAACAAAAAAAAATCACAAATATTTTTTTAACTAAAAGAGGGGTAAAAATTTATTAAAACAAGAAGAAGTATAGCGCAAGGCTTTACACAAAAACTCAACTAAGTTGTCTAGCTCATGAGTCAAATTCAGGGGTAATTGATCCCTATCCACAATGTTGCAATTTTGAATATGATCAAAGGCCCACTTGGCCAAACAATCCATAACAATGTTCCATTCTCTAGGAATGTGATTGAAAGTAATTGACTCCTGAGAATCACACATATTAAGAATATTCTTAACAACCGAAGCTAAATGCCAACTAATATCCTCTAAATCCCACCTATTCAATAGATTCACCCCCACCTGGGAATCAGACTCATATATGATCCTTCTACACCCAAGCTGACAACACGCATCAAAGCATATAAAATGGCAAGAGCTTCCATCAAGTTGCTAGTGTGAAGACCCTTGTAAACATTAAAGATAAATTGAATAGTCCCAGAACTATCCTAACCAGCTCCACCAATGCCAATATGACTAGGGTTTCCCCGAGAAGACCCATCCGTGTTTATTTTCAACACTCCTTCAGAAGGAGGAGACTAGCTTCCCCCCTATTTATCTTTAACGAGGATGTCTACCATGACTGCTTATGATCTATCCTTGCTGAGGAGGAAGATGAAGACAATTGCACCAAACAACATCTCGAGGATCCACTACTTCCATCAAATCACATTTTTCTGCAACAGTTTCTCCCAACGAGTGAAGAATTTTTCACCACAAACGATGGGCCACCATCATCACATCCTAAAAAATCCTGCGATTCCTTTCCAGCCATATGTGCCAAATAATAAAGGAGGGGCCAAGAGCCAAAGAAAATTGAGGAAAAGAAGAAGAGACAAGGGCCTTGCCCCACCAATCAAAAAACTTAGCCAAAGATGAGACATGCCAATAAGATATGTTCCACACACCCCACCACAAGTGCCAAATCTCCCTAGCAAAGGAGTAGTGGAAGAAGAGATGTGAAACACTATCCTTATAATTACGGCACAACACACACATTGAGGGGCCCTGAAAACCATGTTTGCACAAATTATCCCAAGTAAGACACCTATTGTGAACCACTAACCACATGAACTTACACTTGAGCCATGAAGACGAGTGTCATACTTGTTTCCACCAAGGGACCTCAATGTCTCCAAACATTTGCCTACCAAGCTGCCCATATCCAGTAGAAACATAATACTTCCCAAACAAATCACTACCAGCCCAAGCCAAAACATCCTACCCCTCAAGGAATTACATTCATGAAAAGAAAGAATCTGAGCCAACTCAAGCCTATCCACTTCAAATCCCCCTAGTGGCCAATTAGAAGAGTGCTTACATCAAAAAGTAACAACCGACCCACAATGTTGAGCAACCTTATAATGCTCAACTGTGTCCCAACCAACATCAGTAAAAATATCACACAAAGATTGGAGGTGAGGATAAGTAGAAAAGATAGGAGGGTGCCCATCCTAAGAATCTAACCAAAAAAGTGCATGAGACCCCGAATGACAAATCCAAAAGAGCCCACTCTTAACCAACTATGCCCCCACTTTCAGAGTATGCCAGATCATAGAACCCCTTCCCTCTAAAGGAAAGCAAGGAACATCACAATAATTAACACCTTTAAGATAATTAAGATTGAAAATATGGGCCCAAAGCTTATGTTGACTAATACACCAGTGCCAATAAAGCTTAGTAGCAAGATCTTGCCCATTCAAAATAGTAGAGCATAAACCAAGACCACCTTCTTTCTTTGGCCTACACATAGTTTCCCACTTAACAAGGCTCCACTTAGCAGATAAGTTACCACTCCAAAGAAATTGTCATGAGAGTGCATCAAATTCCTTAAGGAAATACATAGGAGTAGCCTGAACAAAGCACCTATAAATAGGAAGACCCTGGATAATAGACTTAAGAAGGGTCACTCTAGCAGTAATAGATAACCATTGATGAGTCCAATGAGTGACCTTCCCTCGCAACTTATCAAGCAACTTATGCCAAGAGGACCTAGGTTGCCTACCCACAACAAGAGGAATGCCTAGGTAGAAAAAAGGAAGAGACCCAATCTGAAACCGTAAAATAGTCGCAATCTGCCTTTGAATAGCCTAGGGAGTATTAAAAGAGAAAATATAAGAATCTCGTCCTTCTAATCATTGACTTTTTTTCCCGAAGCAGCCAAGTAAGTATTTGAAGCCTATCGAAAAGATTCAACTTCCCGAAGATGAGCTAACCCCATAAGAGAAGTATCATCCACAAATTGGAGATGAGAAAGCATTGGTAAACCATTGCCCCACTGCCACCCATGAATCAAGCCTTGAGAAACCTAAAGCTTAAGAAACTAGCCCAACCCCTTAGCCATAATAATCAACAAGTAGGGAGAAAGTGGGTCCCCTTGGCGAAGGCCCCTGGTGACACCAAAGAGCTCTGAAGGCTCCTCATTCACAATAAACAAAAAGGAAGAAGAAGAAACACAACTCATAACCCAACTCACACAATCAAGAAAAAAATTGAAGACCAAAAAGAATCTTTTAAAGAAAATGCCACTTAACCCTGTCATAAGCCTTAGCCATGTCCAACTTAATGAACATAGATTTCTCCTTTAAAGTCACCGTAGAATGAATGAATTTTGAGGCCACCACCACACCATCCAAAATTTGGGGGCCAGCCACAAAACCCCCTTACTCTTCATAAATGACAAAAGGAAGACATGGTTTGTGCCTTTCGACAATCAATTTAGTAATAATCTTGTACACCACATTACAAAGAGCAATAGGCCTGAAGAATTCAAGCTTATTAGCACCTTCCTTTTTAGGAATGAGAACCAGAAGAATAGAATTCAAGGCTCAAAGCATCTGTTTACTATGGAGAGATTCATGAACAACCTCCATCAAATCCAAATTAATAATATCCCAAAATTCCTAGAAAAATTCAACTGGGAACCCATCAAGACCAAGAGCTTTACCCTTGTTCATCTCAAACACAAATTTCTCCACTTCAGAAATAGAAATCAGTTGAACAAGATAATCATTCATCTCATTGGAAATCAAAGAAGGAATGCAAGCAAGGACCATATTCTCATCAACCTCAGCCGCAGGTGAATCTTCCGTAAAAAGAGCAAAGTAAATTTGTCGAGCCTCTCCAAACAAAGACTGCAAAGAAGAAATTGTAATACCCTTGAATAATTAACAAGAGAAGAAATATAACTCTTATGCAATGAGCCTCCACAAAATGATGGAAGAAGGCAACATTCCTTTCCCCTTCCTAAAGCCAATCAACTCAAGCCTTCTGTTTCCAAAAAAATATCCTCCCGAAGCTCCCACTCCTCCACATTTCTCACAACCTGGGATTCAGCTTTCCCGAGAGCATCTGAAAATACCAAGTCTCAAATTTGGTGAGTAATCACATCAAGGCATGCCTAACCTTCCCTTTTCTTAGCTTGAAGGTTACCGAAACACAACCTATTCCATCTTTTAAGATGATACTTAACATATTGCAGCTTCTTAACAAAAGAGAACATAGCAGTACCATAAGTAGGGGCCCCATCTCTCCACCACTAAGCAACGAAATCATGCAGGGAAGAATCCCGAAGCCACATCAGCTGAAATTTAAAAGGAGGATTCTTGGGAATGGTAAATGAAGAGGCTGAAAACTTAATTGGCTAATTATCTGAACCCCTCTAGTCAAGAATTTTAGAGCAAGTGATGAAGTGGCCATCCACCCAAAAATTTGAAACAATAAATCTATCTAACCATTCAAAGATCGCATCCTACCTACTCTGTTGATTATTCCAAGTGAAAATTCCATTAGAAGGTTTCACATCAACTAAAGCAAGAGAATCCACATTAACTCGGAAGAGATCAAAAGTAGGTCCAAGCCTAGACAACCCCCTTCTTTTCTCCTCCAAACTCAACATAGAATCTAAATCCCTAGCTAAGACCCAAGGCAGATATGGAGCACATAAGCAGATTTACCTTATATGAGCCCAAAGCTGAATTTTACCATGAATATCAAACGAAGCATAAACATTAGTAACTAGAATAGTCTCACTAGATTCCAAAACAAAAGCAAAATAGAGATAGAAGAATGGCTAAATATCCACCAAAGAGGAACAACCTTACATGAATCCCAAAAAAGAGCCAAGCCGCTAGAGCTACCTTGAGAGCCAATACACTGACACTACCAGAAAACCAAATATGAGGAGCATGTTGAAGCATGATGTCAACAAAAATCTTAGTCTCTTGAACACAAAATAGGTCAGAAAAATGAATAGCAACCAAATCATGAATAACCTTTTCACGGGAGGTGCTATTCAATCCCCTTACATTCCAGAAAAGAATAATCATGGAGGAGGTTGGGAAAAGTGAGCATCTATTGGTTTAACAGACCCAAATTCCACTAACAAATCCCTAGTAGATTTAATCTTCTCCATATCCTTCTTATGACCAAATTTAGAGGAATGATCAAAATGACCTTTCTTAAGGGGTTGTTGTTGCACACCTAGAGCCTGAGAGGACCCCGTTCCTTTACCTAAAGTGAAAATCTCCTTAGCCAAATCCGCTAAGACAATATCATACTACAACCCTTCAGAGTCACTAGAATTTCCAAACTTCCCCTACCCTTACACCTGAGGCTTGTCCCTAACAACAATCCCCTGGTCTGGCACTGTATCAAAAGCCATAGCATTACCCCTAGAAGAAACCTTTGCAGGATCCCCTTCTCCAAGGCCAAATTATCCAAGACCTCAAAACGGTTGAAACCCACTTCACTCTGCCTATCCTTAAAGGACTGCTTTTGACCTCTCCCTTTAGCCCGCGACTTAACAAGAATAAAACCATCCTTATCAGGCACTCCATCTATCATAGGAGTTTTACCTCTACCCCCTTCTCCATCCATGGCCTCAAAGGAGGAGGAGAAGAAACCCCAGCCAATTTGTTAACCCGAGGACATTGATACTGCAGGGGTCCATACACATGAAAAATCCAGCATCAAAATGGAAGAGACTCATAATCGAGTGGTTGAACCCAAGAAGCAGAGCCAAGAAAAATTTCCAAAGAATCTAGAAAAGGCTTATTTAGATTAATCTCAACACAAATATGAGCATAAGAAAATACCTTTTTATCCAAGGTATGTTGCGCAATGACAATTGGATTCCCTAGCAAAGCCACAACCTGGTGCCAAATATCCTCCCTCCAAAACTCCAAAGGAAGCCATGGAAATCAAACCCAAACAAGAACACTTGAGGGAAGCGCTTCTGCAGAATTAAATCCTCCATGCCAAGGCTTAATGAGAAAACCAACATGATTGTAAAAATAAGGCCTCCCTCAAAAACTTTATTCCGATCTGAGATGCAAGAAAAATCAACCATGAAATAACCATTTGCAGCCACCATAATTTTGAAATATCCCTCAACCTTCTAGGTTCGGCGAATCCAAGACTCTAATGCTGAGAGAGAGATACAGATTCCAAGGATCTTGCAAATCAAAACATTTTTTCTCTAATAAGAAATATCTTTCATCACCAATTCAAGGAAAATTACCAGAACAAGATGATCTCAGCTCCGTGGAAAACATCCATTCACTTTCTAGAGTTTGGACTTCTTACCCACAAAAGAAGAATCCAACATCTGAGCATGCATGCCTGAAGAAAGACCTTGAGACGGCGTTGCTGCAGCAACCACCAAACTATTGGAGACCTTTGTCATTCCCCCGCAGCCCCTTGAAACACAACCTACACTGTAGTAGCTCCTCTACACCCGCAACTCCTCCACACTCACACAATTTGCACACCACTCCTCTACACCCGCAAAAAACAAAACACTAGATAATGAACCCCAACACCCCACAACAAAAGATGAGTAGCAGAAAATAAAAAAGAAACCCACCCCAATCACTAAAACACCCCCCAACACCCAATCCCAACAACAAACCAAGTATGTGCTGAGGAACAATTACATGCAGGCCATCACGAGCCCATGGCCGCGGGCTAGCACACTACTCTCCCACGCTTCCTTCATCACGACCATCCTACCAAACTCCATATTATTTTGCTACTTTATAAAATAAAACTAAAAGAAAGAGTTTTTTACTATATTTCAAAACACATATGAGTATATATACACCTTGGCTCTCAACTAGTTTAATCCCTAGATTGAAATCAACATGGAAGTGGGTGAAGAAGAGCCAAAGTTGCTGCCTCTATCATCCTGCTCAGGAGGTAACTAAGGGAAAGGGGCCCATAGTGGGTAGGGATCCAATGGTGGGTATAGAAGTATACCTGAGTGGGCCCCATAGTAGGTAGGCTTAATATCCAATAAACTTACTCTTAATAGCCAATTGCAAAACATTTTTATCCATAATGTACACAAATTGACAAGTCATGTGATGCCACATTAGTGCACCAATAATACATGACTTAGTGACCCACTATTGGTCTCACCTTTTTTTCTGGGCCTTTTTGGATACCTTGACAAAAAGCATGCTGATGTGGAATCATATATGATGATGTGGCCTTGAAACCAATTTTTATAAACAGGGACTTGCCAAATAAGCTGCTGTACAAAATTTTCACATAAGACTTTGAGAAGCCCAAAATTAAGATGGCCCACTATAAACCCCTCTCCCTTATATATTAATAACAATCTCTTTCAATTTTTTGTTTTTTTTTACTGTCTTGTTTCATCTCCTAATTTTTTTGCTCTAGGACTGTATTTGGGATTTTGTTATACATATTTACTAATTGTGAGATTAATGTTATAAGTCACCGTATATTCAGAGTTGATTCCAGGAATTTTAAATGAGGTTACATTGGGACCCATCATTGGTCGGATGGCACTCTATACAAAATGTAGATTGGCCACATTGAACAGAGATTGGAAGGACGCCCTGATGAATCCTCATCCTCCCGCGTCTGTCAGACTGACAGTTGCTGCTTACAAATTCTTGTATTTGTTAGACCCATGTTTATACGCTGAGAAAATCGATTTAGGGTGGTTTGAAATATAAGGTGAATTTTCTTGAGTTGAATTTTAGTTTAATTCATCCCCTTCCGCCTGTCTTTTCGGATAATATTTATTTTTGAAAACTTGATTTTCACATATTTTTATTGTAAAATATTTATTGATTTTTTTATATATATATTAATTTTTATTATATTTTTATTTTTTTTTTTTTCAAAAAATTAATAAAAGTTTTATAATTTCTTTATATTTTAGTTAACATAAATTATAACTAAATTAAATATATATAGTTTTTTTTTTTTTAAACTTGATTTTAATATATTTTTATTATAAAATATTTATTGATTTTTTTATTTATATGAATTTTAATTATTTTTTAAAATATTATTTTTCAAAAATTTAATAATATTATATCTTCTTCATTTTTTAGTTAATATAAATTATAATTATAATTAAATATATGTAGTTTATTTGTTTAAAAGAAAACTTGATTTCAATATATTTTTATTAAAAAATATTTATTGATTTTTTACTTATATGAATTTTAATTATTCTTTTAAATGCTTTTCTTAGTAATATTTTTATAACTTCTTCATTTTTAGTTAATATAAATTAAATATTTGTAGTCTTTTTTTTAAATGATTTTAATATATTTTTATTACTAAATATTTATTGATTTTTTTATTTATATGAATTTTTATATTTTTAAAAATATTTTTCTTCAAAAATTTAATAATATTTTTATAATTTCTTTTTTTATTAATATAAATTACAAATGTATGTAGTTTTATATATATATATATATATATATATATATATATATATATATATATATATATATATATATATATATATATATATATATATAGTTTATTTTTTAAAGAGAACTTGATTTTAATATATTTTTATTAAAAAATATTTATTGTTTTTTACTTATATGAATTTTTTATTATTCTATTTTTCTTAGTAATATTTTTATAACTTCATTACTTTTTAGTTAATATAAATTATAACTACAATAAGAACATTCTAACCTTTTGTCATCTTTTACATTAAACTCATGTGTGAGTTTAGAAATATAATGACAAATTTTGTCAATCCTTTTCATCTAACTTTAAAATATGTCTTTAATCTCCCCAAATGAGTTAGAAAATGGCCATTGTGCATCATACTTTTGGGTTGACTTAAAGAGATAAAATTGATGGGTTTTAAACTTAGATTCATACTATAAAACTATAAGTATATTAACATACAAAAACTACATTATGCCAAGAACATTTTTTTTTTATATTATATATAGGGGGATCACAAAAACCATTACATCGAAATGTACAGCTCAAGAGAGGCCAGGCCTCACATCAGGAGCATCACGAATTTACATATCAGAGAGACCTATACAAAGATAAAAGAGGGAGACCAAGAGACTAGTGTAAGATATCATCAAGGGTGTCTACCCAGGCAGTCCACCCCTTAGATCCCTCCATCCAAACAATGTTTTTCTTCTCTTGGATTTGCACAAGCATAAGGATTTGGTCCTTATTGGAGTTCTTGTTTTCCTTAACCTCTTGGTTAAGCATTTTGCAAGTCTTCTCGAACATCTACAAGTTATCCATATTCTCCCTTCAAACATATCCTTCCTTCATCTCATAGATGAAGAAAGGGGCATAACCCATCTTCAGGAACCTTTTGAGCTTTTATTTTTCAATCATCATGGTAGTGCAAACCTGCAAGAAGATTTTAAAGTATGTGAGTTTTCGAAAAGACTCGGTAAGAACTCTGGGGTTGTTTTGATACCTTTCTTCGTTTCTACATTTCCAAATCTGCCATAAAATATTAGAGCAGGGGATTTTCCAAAATAGATTAGTATCTTTCTTAAGCCCATCAATATGCCCAGTAACAATTTTAAGAATGCTAAAATTCATAGGATAAGTGATACCAAACATATGCCAAATTTCCTTAGCAAAGATGCAGTCAAGAAGAGTATGTCTACCAGTCTCGGGTAACCTGCACAAATTATAGTAATTAGCCACAAAGTTATCTTTTCTAATAGGGAGCCTATCAAGAATCAAAAGCCAATTGAAGCATTTTAACTTAGGCTCAATAGGGCCTTTCCACAATATATCAAAGTATTTCTTCCAAGAGCAGACGTCGAGGGTGGAATACCAAACAAAATTGACATGATCAATGATGGCATCAGTATGCCCAATCACATTGTAAATGTTTTTAGCTTTGATTTTGGATAATATGGTCCCATCTGGCAATTCACAACTTAAAAATCTATGAGAGTCCATATGGCAAGTAGTAGGAAGGTCCTTGGTGGCCTTGAGAATCATATTGTAGGTTTTCTTCTGGGAGGCGGGGATATCAAAATTGATTGTAAGATCATCCCAACTGATTAATCTGTCTTGCTCGAAGAGGTTAGCCAATTGAGAGATGCCCTTACTAGACCAGTGTCTAGCAGAGCAGCCTTGGGAAAGGGGGAGGGGCTTGCTAGAAGAGTGTAAGCTCCACCAAATGGACCTTTCACCATAAAGCTGATTATCATCATGGAAGGCCGTGTTAGTAATATACTTTCTTACATGATCCCAAGCTTTCCAAATGGATCTAAAGATAGTAGATCCTTGAACAACAATAGGAAAGTTACCAATAATAAGATCATTAAAAGGAAGATTCTTCCAAGATTTTGCATTTTTGGGGAATCCTCTTTCTATATTGTTCCTAACAAGGATCTTCCAAGGATCATTACCATCTAAAGAGTGAAAGATCCACTTGGCGGCAAGAGAAATCCCTTAGAGTTTAAGATCTTCAAGCCAAGACCCCCAAGGAGCTTATTAGCATGGCACCAATCCACAACGTGCATTTTTTTATTACTTTTACCATCAGACTAGAGAAACTTCCTGACAGCCTTTTGAATTTCCAAGATTTGGTAATTGCTGAACATCCAAGCTGAGGAATAATAGATATTATAGGAAGAAAGAATTTTTTGGCAGACTTGAACTCTGCGAGCCAAGGACAAAACTCTATTGTGCCACTTATCCAACTTCTTAGTGATTTTGTTTTTAACCCAAGACCACATATCCTTAAGGGAGGGATCAATAGAGAAAGGTATGCCCAGGTATCTCACAATTTTGTGTGGACCTCCCCACTGAAAATCATAGTTTTTAAACCAATCAGGGGTTTGCTCATCCCAACCAAGATAAATTGATTTGTGGTGGGATAAATGAGTGCCAGAGATAGTGCAAAAAAAATTGAGTTTTTTCTTCAGAGCCTCAAAGTTGTCAGCAATAGCTTCAAAGAAAATAGCAGTGTCATCAGTAAATTGGCAGCTTATAAGCTCTTCATTATTAGGGTGATATATGCCCCTAACAGCAGGGGAGATTGAGTTATCTCTAAGAATGTAATACAGGGCATCAGAGGCAATAACAAAGAGGGTAGGGGCCAAGGGGCAACCTTGTCTTATGGATCTACCTAGGGGGAAAGAATTTGAAAGGGAGCCATTAACATCAACCTAGGAAAAGGCATCATTGAGCAACATATTAACAGAGTTGCAAAAAACACTAGGAAATCCAAAGGCCTCAAGCATCATGGAGATAAAGCTCCATTCCACCCTATCATAGGCTTTTTTGAAATCTAGAAGAAACATAGCAGAATTTTGCTGAGTAGTTGGCCCAATTCATGGCTTCCCAACTGGTGATCAGATTCTCAAGAATATATCTTCCTTTAATGAAGCCAGTTTGGGTAGAACAAACAAATTTGGGCAAGATATTCTCAAGTCTCAAAGCCAGGATCTTGGCAAAAAATTTATAGGAAACATTGAGGAGAGTGATAGGTCTCCAATTCTTGATGAGAGCTTTGTCCCCATCCTTGGGTATCAACTTAATAATACCCCTATTGATGGAGCTACCTAGGGAACCCCTAGCTAGGGCTTCTGAGTAAATATCTTGAAGATCTTTGCAGATCCATCTAATATTAGCCTTGTAAAACTCCACCGGGAGGCCATCAGGCCTAGGGGCCTAGTCATTATTAAGGGAGTTAATGGCTTTTTCAATTTCCTCCAAGGAGATATCTTTGGACAATAGGTTAGCATCTAAAGTGGATATCCTATTACAAATAAGAGAATGACATTGATTTCTAAGGGAGGAAGCCTCCTTCGAATCCTCAGAAGCAAAAAGATTTTGGTAAAATTTAGCAAAGGCCTCTTTGATGTTGTCAAGGTCAGTTATTTCATGATTATCAACTATAATTCTCTCTATAGTTTCATTAGAATATTTTTTCTTGATGAGGTTAAAGAATAATTTAGATCCCCAATCACCAAACTGCAGCCAGTGAGCACGGGATCTAATCTTGGTGCCTTTGGTTTTAATCTGCCAGTGTTGTCTAAGGGCTTCCTTAGCATTGACAACATGAGAGATGAGATCATAGTCCAAAGGATAGGCTTGGATGTTAGATTCAGCTTTCTGAAGGTCAAGGGAAAGATTTTTTTCAGTGAACCTATAATCTTTGGCCCTTTTTTGGCCAATGGTTTTTAATAGATTCTGCCAGGTGAGAATGTTCATGTTCCATCTATCCGTGTGAGAGCTGGTGGGAAATTTATTCCTGTTAATGAGTCTAATGATATGAATGGCAACAAGAGTATCCTCATCTTTAAGAAGGCTAGTGTTAAGGAAAAACTTGGGATTGGAGCCTTTGTTGTGCATAGGGGAATTGTTAATTCTAAAATAGGTGGAGATAGGGTGGTGATCAGAGAGGGAAGTGGAGGTAACGAGGACAGAGTTGCCCATGTTATCAGGTAGAACAAAGAAGAAAATTTTATTAGCATAGAAATGGTCAAGTCTAGAGTATATTCTAGAAGGACCATGTTGGAAATTGCACCAGGTGTGCCATATGCTAGGGTTCGTATCCTTAGTTCTAGCCAAGGGGTCAAATAAGTATTTAGCATTTTTCATTCTATTCCAATGTACTTTTTCCAGGTCTTTCCAAGCAAACGGAAGGCAACCAATTTTGTCCTCCTGGGATTCAGCCATGTTGAAATCCCCTCCCACAAGCCAGGAGATATTAGGGAGAGCAGCCAGCCAGTCCCAAAGGTCTTCTCTCTCCTTGAAATCATTCGAGGCATAAATGGAGCATATGCCAAAGACATTTTTATTGTAATTAATAGTAACCCACATTGTTCTGTTACACAGGGAGAGCCAATTACCAATGATATAATTCTCCCATCTCGTGTTAACTAGAAGTGCAACCCCACCCTTGCCCCTAGGGTGGTTAGTATAGAACTTAATGGCATCTTTCCACAAGAAGTTAAGATTGGAATCAAGAACATAGCCAATAGCTTTAATCTCTTGCAACATCAAGAAGTCCATGGATTTACAAGTATCTAAATACTGCTTAATGACAAATCTTTTATCGAGGGATTCAAGCCCCCTTATGTTCCAAGAGATGCAATTCATGAGGAAACATGTGGGGGGGGGGACAAAGATCTGTGGACCCCATAATTGGGGTCAAATCACCATTAGGGATATCCCCTAGCTTCTTACTGGAGGGTTTCTTATTTTTGGATCCCAACCATCTCCCCCGCCGTTTAGATGTGGGGAGATCTCCTTTGAATTTGTCCTCATTTTCTGAACCAACAAGGGATAGGATATCCAAATCCATGGTATGCTTTGTAGGGAGAAACGCGGAAACAGAGGAGTAATTGCAGGTAGGGATGACCTCAAGCAAATAGTCGCCACCAAGCTCACAGAAGATTTTATGAGGGAAGTTTTGGGGAGGGGCCGGGTCAATGCGATTGTCAGAGATGTCCTTGAGAACCAAACTAGATGGGGTGGAGCAGATTTGGGTTTCTTTTAAAGCAGTCAGGGCAGAGTTGTTCCTGTTGGAGGTAAGCTGAGGAATTAAGGATAGGGAGCCCTCAATAGAGTTGTTAGTTTGTTTATTGGTCCTTCATCTACGCTTGTTGGAAGTTATGGTCACGGTTTGGAGCCCTTCATTTTGAGTCACATTCACAAGGGACAAGGAGTTAGTCGAGAGTAAAGTAGGGGAAAGGACAATAGGGATGGACTAGGAGTTGGAGGCCAAGGCAAGGGGGGATTAGAGGGCTCAACAATATGAGGGGTTTTGTTCACCAAGGATTCTGAGTTAGGGTTAGCAGTATCAGTGGATTTTTGGAGAGGCGAGGGCTTAGTTAGAATTGGTTTTTTCTTAAGGATGTAGCAGTCCTTCCTCAATTTCCCTTCTCTTCTACACAAGAAGCAAGTGTTCAAACCCCCGAGAATATCAATGCGACAAGAGAAATTGTCTTCAGAGATGTCAATGTTAATCTTAGATAGAATTTCATTACTCGGATTCAACGAGATAAGTATTTTGGCATCCATATGAGGGACCAATCTCACAGTGTCATCCATTTAGATGACTTTACCAAGTGGTTCAAGCAATTGAGGGACGAAACACCATAGAAATGGCAGTATTTATTTAACCAAAATTCATCGAGGGGTTGAGAGGGCAAGAACTTCCTCATGAATGGCCTCAGGAGACCAAGACAAGGCACGAAAAGAGGTAGAGCGCACGGTCCAATACTGTTTTTTAAGAATTTCGGCCTGGGATTCATGATTAGCAAAGAAACTAACAAATAGACCTTTCTGAATTTGCCTACAAAATGAAATATGGAAACCAAGTTTCAGGTTCCAATAGTTATGGAACCAATCATCTAAAAATTTCCTAGGAGGACATTTATCCACTTTAACAGCAGAGAAGAAAATAGTAGAATTCCTTAGCCTATTTTTTTCCTTACCAATTTCAACAAGCATTTCTAGATTAGGAGAAACAGAGAAAGGTAAGGGAGCAACCCCATTGTTCTTACCAGATTCGCAAGCTTCATGAAAACTTGATAAGTTAAACCTTGCGCTCGCATCAATGGTAATACCAGAGTTAGCAACCGCCTCGGAGAACGATTTGTGTCTTGTAAGCAATGAGTTTTTTTTGGGATTAACTATGCTTGGAGTGTCAGATGCCATTGATGCCCTTGGCTTAGCCGAACAGGAAATAGGGGGTACGGCCTCTGCTGAACAGCAGAGGGAAAAGGGAGAGGATGCATTCATAATAAATGCATTAAAAGAAAGAATGAAAAGGAGCGAGCACACCTGTTAACTCACCGTCGCCAGGGGAAGGCAATTGCCTGTCACCGTAATTCACTAAATTTTGAGGAGATTCACCGAAATTCACCAGTCCACCCAATATTATTCAATCAACCCAAGAACATTTATTTAGATCTAGATTCAAAAATATATAAAGGTGAAAATTTGATAATTAAAATAATTTAAAGTATCGATTGATTTTATTTTATAGTTCATGAATATCAATATTTTATACCATAACATTTTATTCATCATCAGCCCTTTGAAATTACATAATTCAATTAAAAACTAATTTATAAATTGTAAAATGAAAATTGATATTGCATCCAAAAAAATATCTAATTTTAGTTATAATTTATATTAACTTAAAAATAAATAATTTATAAAAATATTATTAAATTTATGAAAAAAACATTTTAGAAAACAATACAAATTCATATAAATAAAAAAAATCAATAAATATTTTGTAATAAAAATATATTCAAATCAAGATTTCTTTGGAAAAAAAATAAACATGTATTTATTTTTAGTTATGATTTATATTAACTAAAAAATAAAGAACTTATAAAAAATATTATTACATTTAAAAAATAAAAAATAATAAAATAATAAAAACTCATATAAATGAAAAAAATCAATAACTGTTTATATTAATTAAAAATAAAGAAGTTATAAAAGTATTAATAAGAAACACATTTAAAAGAATAATAAAAATTCATATAAGTAAAAAATCAATAAATATTTTTTAATAAAAATATATTAAAATCAAGTTTTCTTTTAAAAAATAAACTACATATATTTAATTATAATTATAATTTATATGAACAAGATATAATATTATTGAATTTTTGAAAAATAACATTTTAAAAAATAATTAAAATTCATATAAAGAAAAAAATCAATAAATATTTTATAATAAAAATATATTAAAATCAAGTTTTCTTTAAAAAAGAAATTATATATATTTAATTTAGTTATAATTTATGTTAACTAAAATATAAAGAAATTATAAAAAAATTAATAATTTTTTGAAAAAAAAAATTAAAATATAATAAAAATTGATATATATAAAAAAATCAATAAATATTTTGCAATAAAAATATGTGAAAATCAAGTTTTCAAAAATAAATATTATCGCAGAAGGGGATGAATTAAACTAAAATTCAACTCAATAAAATTCATCTTATATTTCAAACCACCGTAAATTGATTTTCTCAGCGTACCGGGTTTAACAAATACAAGAATTTGTAAGTAGCAACTGTCAGTCTGATAGAGACGGGAGGGTGCATTTTGTTTTTTCATGGTTTGACAATTATGGGCCATGTACAACCATGGGTAGTGAATTTGTATGCTCCATAGCCATTGTCATGATGTATCTAGAGCTGATGGTGCAATGGGCACATCCTTAGAAATATGAGGTACATTATCAGTTGAAATTGGAGGTGGTGAAAGAATGCGAGAAGGTGGATTTTGTTCCTATGGGGAGGGGGGAGGAATAATTGTGGCTTGTGATTGTCATGGGGCTTGCATGGACTAAAATTTCTTTTTCAACAATGCAATCTCTAATTGCATTTGAGTTATTTTCTATTGACTCGTATTGTACTCAGCCACTAGGTCATTATATTTTGTTCTGAACTTATCCCTTTCTTTAGTTAGGGATTCTACTATGACTTTAGTGAACTAGGCTACATTGATATTCATAGTGGTTGCTTCTATAGTAGATGTATCTTATACACTTTTAATAATCAACCCTCTTCTAACTCCTATAGCTCTGGCTTAGCTACCTTTGGCTTCTTTGTGCTGGGGGCTAACACTCAAATTGCTAGTGTGTCCCACTGAGCACTGAATGTTGATCCTTGCAGGGCCAAGGTCACTTCCTCTTTTGTGCTAAATATGGGAGCATCATGTCTTTTGATCATGTAAAATGCTATAGATTATGTCAAATCCCATTCTAGTAGCAATAATATGCCACTTTTCCTAACTAATTCTTTTCCCTCAGCCGCTTTCCCTCATCTCCTCATAGACTTGAGCATCTATCACTATTTTTTGAAATTTAGGGCTTCTACTTGCCTTCTTCTCAACTTCCATCACATACTCATATCTCATTTCCCTCCACACATATTCTTGGAATGCTTGTGTCTTTACAAATGCATCATTGTCCATGAACTTTTCACAAGCTTTAGCTCTAACATCCTCTGAACTATTTACCCCATTTAAATCAGCCTTGCTCAACCTGAGACTTAAAGTCTATGGTATTGTGTCTCTTTGGGGGGAGGGAATTGCTTGCATCATTTCATATTCTATGACCAATATCTCCTCATTTGACTCATCAATGGGGTAATCAACAAGGCCACTTGATTCAACTCTCTACTTTTTCATTGGCAGCTCCTTAGGAGAAGATGGCCCCATAAGTGGTGAATCAAGCTTCTCATCCTGTCCCCTTGAGTCTAAAGGTAAAAAAAAAATCTAATAAATTCATCAATGAAAGAAAAGGTATGGACAAACTTTCATTCTTTTATTTTGTCTAGCAAGCAAACCATAAAACCCTCTAGGTCATAGCTCTGTATGCTTGAACTTTCATTTCATAGGGCTTGAGATAATCAATGATTTTCTTCCATCCATTTGTTATCATGAAAAAAATAGAAAAGATAGTTATCCTCAATATCACCGAGCTGCCACATAACCTCAAGGAAGCCAATCCTAAGTGGTACATCCCTAGGGAGTATATGGGGTGTGTTTCTTGTTCCATATACTTCGATAATTGTGTAGTCCTAATAAGGGATTGCATCCCCCCAATTGTAATTTATTTTCAAATCAGGTCTCATTTCCAATGGCCTTAGGAAATCATGTAACTCAAGTGGAATCCTTGGCATATCCACAATCAGATCTCTTCTCAACTTTGAGGAAAATATGTTTGTGGAAACCACAAAATTAGTTTTCTACTCATGTCTATCTAGCAAAGGAGTCCATGATTGAACATGCATCACAACATCATCTTTCACTCTATTCAACTCCATGGCCTTGCCAAAGTAATTTGCACCCTTATATAAAAACATGTGCATAAACAAATAATACCACCATAATCTCACACAATCTTTTCCATTCTTCAATGCTTCTGAACCCTTATGCATCTCTTCTAACAAGTATGTAGCAAAATCATACAGTGTGTTGATGTTGAGGCATTGAATACTAGAAGCCATATACATTGGTGCAATTGGCATGTTGGAAGATGGATCATACCCTAAAATCTATCATAGGGAGTAGAATATTTTGTGAAAACATAGAAGAAAGTATTTGATTGGAAAAGGCTCCTTGTTAGATGGACCAAGTACAATTATGCTTCCCCCCTTCCCTGTTGATGCTAAGAAATGACCCAACACTAAAACTTTGAATGTAGGCCTAACCTTTTCATATTATGCCCTTATTCTCTTATCATCAATCTCTTCCATATCTACTCCATTTTTTTAGTTTGAAATTTTTTGTAATTTCCTCCCTAGTGACCCAAACCATCTCCTCTCCATAATGAGTTCTAACTACCCTAAAAATAGAGTCATAGTTAACAGTCGCAACCTTGAGAAGGTCTATGTCCAAATACATATTAGGGACAACCAACTTGCCCATATCTAACCTCCATGAGTTATAAAATGGGATGCGTGCATGGTTGTTACCAAACTAGCCTTGAAAAAGAGACCACCCAATGTATGGTAATGTTACATCCTTGATGGTACATTGTCGATAGACAATACCATCTTTAACTCCAAGGCCATGAAACATAGTTTTCCCTATACATTTTTTAGTGGTTGAGGATGGCAACTGGTCAATCAAGTCTTGGAATAGAGGTTGCTTCTTAGGTTTAGAACCAAAGGCTTATACTTTTGGTGCCATATCTAATGAGTAACTTGACCTAGGATTGAATGGTTTAGACTAGGGAATTTCAGTTTTAGGTGAAGACTTGATGTGAAGAGTGACTAAAATTAAAAAAAATACAACAATATAGATGAATGTCAAACCTTAAAAGAAGCCCTAACTAGAATTCAAGTGACAAAAATTTAAATTGAATGAAAACCAAGGGAAATTTTAACTCAAGAGGTACAATTTAAACTTACTGGTGGGTATGTGCAGGATCATCATGGAAAAAACAGGCCCTTAAGTGGCAAAAAAATTAGAAAAATCAGTGTTAGGCAACTTGACGTAAAAATTTGAATAAGTTATCTATATTATTTCAAAAATATGTAAGAATAGAATCTGTAGAAAATTGAATATAGTTTCCAAACTACTAGGTTTATTTCAAAATAAATAAAATCTATTTGGTGAAAATTTAAAATTTCAATGCAGTAGTACTTAAATTTTAGGGAAAAAATAAGAAGTAGATGTCTGTCTGACCACCCTAACCATAATAAAATGATAATATTTTTTTATAAAATTTATATATAAGTAGAGGACTCATGTTTGATGTGATGCATATTTTTTTATAATTTTTTTCCAAGTAAATAATTAATTATGAATTTTTTATTACAAATTTTAAAAAATATAAAAAATCATGTCTTACCACCTTAACTTGGTCAAAACTTCATGAAATTTAATTTTTCTTTTTTTAATCCTCTAGTATGTGAAGCATAGAATGTGACGCATGTTTCGAATTCAAAAAATGTGATACTGTTCGAAAGTTATAGATGTTTTTCAATCAGCCTATCGATCAGGACTTTAGTTGTAATTCTAATAGAAAATGAATAATAATTATTTATTAAATTCAAACTAAAGCATAATTTATATTGGTGGAAAGCTGAGAATCTCCTCTAAAAATCCTTTTTGTTCCATCAATTTTGGGTTAAAAAAAGTCGTCAGCCACATACCCTACAAATACCCATAATATTGCCACTTTTTGGCCCATCATGATCCTGCACATACCCTGGTGTGAAACAAAAAAAATCCTATTTGAAGATGCCAAGCACTTGAAATGTGTAGCAACACTTTTTGAATTCCTTAGAAATTTTTTTGTAATCAAGTACAAACTTTAAATGAAACTTTTATGGTGAATAAAATTCTCAATTCGGAAAAAGAGCATCAATTCCACCATTACTACTCGCTTGCGTGAACTAGAATGGCCCAATGATGCCCCTTTTAGAAACTTTGAATTCATGTTGTTGATCTCATCATGATCTAGATCAATGTGTGGCTCGTATGGAGTCAAAGAAGTTTGAACTTTTTTCTTTTCACTGACTCAACAAATATTCAACAAATTTCTCACCATTTGTTCACTTTCCATGTTGGCTTGATGGTCCCACAACACTATGCAAGGCATAAGATAATCCACATGGTAGTTGCTCGCAAGCCCTGTAGAATTTGCAAGGTTTAAATCAATGGTCATGGGTTAGCGAGCAACAACCTGGATCAACCTAGCAACCTCCAAGATGTGCATCCCTTAATTCACAATCCTACACCCAAGCTATTAACTTCCTTTTGTGATGAATGATTGATATTAAAACATCTCGTTGAGAAATTTTGCATGTGCACATACACCCCTTTAGTAGTACACACTCTTTACCAAGCCCATAGTCACCATGAAATATTTCATCAAATATTTGGTGCCTTATAAAGTCCTTTTGTCGATGGCAATTATGCCACATGGCGCTTGCCTACCATCCCTCCGAGAGCTAAGATCTAATGGTGGGTCTTGCATGGGTTGGTAGGGAATGGTTAGGATTAAACCATAAGATTGCATCCAAGCTGTAGGTTCCATAACCTTTCATTACCGATGCTTTGAAGTGTGGTAGGACCCGCCATAGGGATTGACAGGTGTCACTCGCCCACTACCCCATTGTTTCTTTTATCATATTATTGAATTGTCATAGTCTAGTGGGTGACCAATAGAATGCACTTGGTGGGATCCAACGACCATTGCATGAGCATTTTAATAGACACACACACTAAGTGATGATTTAAAAGAGGTCATTTTCTAGGTTTAAAAGGTAATAGTACTTAGGCATATTGGGACCAAACTTAGGATATATGGTGAATAATTAAATGATTTTTAGACCTGCTTAACTTTTGACATGATTTAAATAATTGAATGGGTAGCGACTAGTAAAGTAGGTAATAGGGGCCACTAAGTAAATGAGTTTGATGGCTCAAGTAGTAACTAGGGAGACCCTAGATAGGCTAATAATAGTCAACTGCAAATTAGAACATATGCAAGGACTTTTATTACTTAGGATTTTCAAGGGGTTTAGGGCATAAATAAAACCCTAGTACTTGAGTAAAACCAAAACCTTAAGACATGAAACACCATTTTAGAAATCGAAAAGAGAGTCAATTATGCATCAAATATCAGTGGAACACAAAAAATTTATGGGTTCCACCAAGACCAGCTCCACAATCATCATGCAACTACAGGCTAATCACCTAAGCATTCCACATAACCAAGGAATAAAACTATGGACATAACATATGAAATCTATATGGTAGTCATCTTATAAATTTCTTTCCCATGTTACCAAGGAGGTAAAATCAAGCACCCAAAATAAAATCTCTTCCCATGCACATGACCACATGATGAAGGGACACAATCAACATGCAAGAGGGTAGTTATATGTTACCAAATATCACCTCTCTAGGTCACAACTATGCAACATGCATTTAATACCAAATCCATGATATTCCACCTAAGGCATTAAATACCCAACATTATTTTGAACCTTATACAAGAATATTTAAATTTTGTGACTCAAGTTACATATATAACTCAAAAATATCCGTTGTAAAGAAATAATTACATTTTACACCCACTAATTAAATATGTTCTCAAAAATATACTATGTAGCCCCCCTTGTTAATGTCTCTTTACCATAATATTTCTAAGTTACTAAAAAAATTAAAATAATTGCATATGTCCCCACCCTCATATGAGCATCCCATTTTTATCACACCATGATTATTAGAGATTCATGTAAATTATTTACCCATCTACAAGCAATTAAGTTGTCATAGATCTTAAGATATACATGTTTAATCATACACCATTACTTAACACACCTAACTTAAGGATAGTTTGAAAATAACATTCAAAATCAGTACAAGTGTTAATACAATCATTCATATTAGAACCACATGCATGATGTGAACCTTTAGTTAATTTACCAATTTATAAGGAAAAACATTAAAATTATATAAAAAATATATAAATTATGTATTTTTTAATTTTAGAGACTATGAATTGAATCTATAGAGAAAATGGATCAAATCACTAATTGATTAATCATCTATAAATTTTTGATAATTTATTCTATATACTTGAAAAAATGTGTTGAATGTTATAAAATATATAACATAGGCCTCTTCGATTAGCAATCTCTCTCAAGAGATGCTCAAAATAATCAATGGGTAGTCTTCCTCTAGTGTAAGTCATTTCTTTAAACTAGTAATATTAGAGAGAACTACCACTTCCCATGTGTGTGGGAAAAATACAATTAGCTAAATGGATGATTTACAAGGCTTATGCATCTAGTACTTTATTAATAATGCTTAATGTAAATTTAGTTAGTTAGAAAAAGGGCCTAACACTAGATGATAACATTTTGTAGGATACATTACCTTATATGAATCCCTATTATAGCTTTATGTGTCTAGATATTTACTTTACATGTATGTGCATGAATGCTACATGCTTCATGATGCATGATTATTCTAGGATTTTCATGCACCTAGAGTGGGGGGAAATTATAATGATGAATTTTTCTTAACCATGACATTTCTCATTAATTTTTTTATCCAAAGAAAATAATATTTCTTAATACATTTATATATTGAAACATGTTGTAATCTTGTGTGAAATTAGGGCATTTCTCCTATGTTGTTACTCTTTCTTATATACACATTCCGAAATCTTTTATCTATACCTTATCCATATTTTCTTGCATTTTCTTGTACTCTTAATTTACTATGCATATCCTTGCATTGATCCCCAAACATGTCATTCCTACCTTGATGATACCATAAATTTGTCCTAATAGCCAAGGGATAGTTTTCCCTTATTTTCAACACAACCTTTGAACCATAACACACAATTATGAATTCTTGTATTCTTTGGAAGTAGAACAATGAGATATAAAATAGGGTTGCTCTCATAATTTAGCAAGTTGAGTCCACACTCATAAAATAAACCATACACTTGCAAATTTAACATCTAAAATTTTAAAATTCAAATTATTTTTTTGTGAACTCATACGCATTTTCTTCTCACCTAGAACTAATCAAACATATGGGTAAAAGTACAAAGTTGTGTCACATTTTCAGCCAACTTATCAGCACAACTAAATTTAAGTATTTCTAGCCAGAAATCAATTTTGGCCAAACATATAATCTAGTAAGATTCGTTCTAGGTAAGTTAGATATTTCTACAACTTTTTCAACTAAAATTGTTGGCTAAAAATACTTTGAGTCCAATTTACCAAAAAAAAAATATATATTTGAAAAATTTGAAGTTTCAATAACTCCTACTAATGTAAATAACATTTTTTTAAAAATATAAAAAATACCTTTTGTAGATCTGTAGTTTTCAAAAATATATTTATTTTAATAGTTTAATTATTATTTATTATTTATTTTTTATTTTTATAAAAGTAAGTTATCAACACAAAATATTAGGTTCATTAACATGATGGTATAAATTTTTTTCCATTTTAGATGAATATTTAATATGAAATTTGGCGTGCCATCAAAACAACTATTTTAAAATATATATTTATCAAAATTGGGAAAAAATATATCCACGCACTAAACTTTCAAGTTATAATTACACACAAAAAATTGGAAAGAAAAAAAATAAAATTTATTATAAGTTTGATGTCTATGCAACTTCATTTTCCATGCATTTTATCAATAACTAAATTATAGTGTTAATTTATTAAAAACTAGTTTAAAATAATTTTTTAATTTTCTTAAAAAAAATACAAACATAAAATTTACTAAAAAATATGTATTTTACTAGTTTACATCATTTCAAAATTCAAAACATATATGTCACAAGTTTGATGTCCCATGCAACTTCATTTTTCACAACATTTTATCAACAACTAATAAATTATAGTGTTAATTTATTAAACCTAGTTTAAAATAATTTTTTAATTTTCTTAAAAAAATACAAACTTTATACTTTTACCCATATATTTGTACAACTTATTGGAATACATGCATGTATTTATATTCATTCATTTGCATTTTTTTTGATGATCTAAGAATTTAATGTATTTATATTCTTTCATTTGCATTTTTTTGATGATCTAAGAATTTATTTTAATATCATTTGCATTTAGAGAAGGAAACACCTTGACTTACATGTTCTAAAATAAATCTAGATCTACATATTCATATTAGAAGTATATGAATACTAAAGAATTTTTTTCTTAATATTTTACAAGTAAGTTTCTTGGAGTTTAACCTATGAGAGTGTGTGTCCTTCCAACACAACAACAATCTCTAAAGAATATTTTAAATATTGCCAATCTTTAGATATCAAAAAAATGTAGATGAAGTAGAAGTATATTAGGTGAAACAAAAAGAAAAAGTTTGCATATTGCCAAATCATTTTTGTAGGTATAAGATATGTTTGTGAATGTATATTTGATGTAGATCTATGGAATTGATCCTTCATAGAGGTAACAATTTCTAATCCCAAACCAAAACATTTAATCTTCAACATCATACCAATTACTTTCATTCTTTAGTCACAAAGATAATTCCTTTGTTTTCTAATTAGCTTTATGAACAATTAAAATTTAATATCATTATTGCTTTATGCCTTTCTTTAAGATATTTTTGATATATATTCATTGAGTTTTGTTTGGCTTCTTCTTTATTGTTTATTTAGTTATATATATATATATATATATATACATTTGGATTTGTCTGTTGTATTTTTTTGAAAGTCTATCACTTAAATTTTTCTTTAAAAAGCATTTATTTTTAGTTTTTCTTTAAAAAGCTTAAGAAACTATTTCAGTATTTTTTTATATTTAATATTCAAAAAATTCTATGATAAGGAGTGGAATCAATGGACACATATAAATATATTACAATTCAATAGTCTATTAATAGCTTTGTCAATCCATAATTATTTAACTAGCATATATGTTTAGCTAATTTATTTTTGATTGTTCAATCACAACGTCTAATTTTACCATTATAGTTATTATGTGGAGTGTTGGATCACACATACAGCCAACCACAAGAATAGTAAAAACATCCCCAATTAAAATCCATCAAATACACCAAAGAGAACATTCAAAGTTTTAACTACCACGCCAAGTCAAAAGGCACATAATTTCAATTAAAATCATGAGGTTACATACTAATTGAAACTTCCTGCAAATGTCAACAATTCATTGAAGGAAAATTCACCGCCAGCAATTCACCAAGTTTCTGAAATATATATTAAAAAATATTGGTGAATTGCTGGCAGTGAATTTTACTTGGTGGTGAATTTTCTATGGGTGAATTTTTCATGATGGTGAATTGCTGAATTTTCATTCAGTGAATTGCTTGCAATGAATTTTCCTAAAGCCGTAATCTTGCAGCATAATTTGGATTACATGGTACAGATAGCCTGAAGAATGAAACTTATAAATTGCTCTAACATTATACTGAAAATTAAGATAAAAGAATTGAACAACAGACTGAAAGATTGAACAGCAAACTGAAAAGTGAACAACAGACTGAAAAAATGGTAGACTGTAATATTATTAACTACAAAGATCTTTATGTAAAGAGGTTTTAGAAATAAAGAAAAAAACAAAAAACAAAAACTCTTTTTCTCTGTAGACATGCAGATTTAAAAGATCTTTTTCTGTGTAGACATGCAGATTTAAAAGATCTTTATGTAAAGAGGTTTTAGAAATAAAGAAAAAAACAAAAAACACAAAAACTCTTTTTCTGTGTAGACATGCAGATTTAAAAGATCTTTATGTAAAGAGGTTTTAGAAATAAAGAAAAAAACAAAAAACAAAAACACTTTTTCTGTGTAGACATGCAGATTTATTGAGCAAAGGATTGAGAAAACAAAAGAAAACTAAAACTTAAAAGCATAAAACTATTGACCATACATGAACCAAACCATGTTTATTTCCTTTATATATATATATATAGAAAAGGGCAGTGATATCTCCAAGAGCTCCGTGTGTTTTGATATTTCTTTAGTGCGTTTGATTTTTGTCTGATATCAATTGTGTTTTTTTTCGTTTTTTACTAAAATGTACTTTATTTTCATCTTTTTTTCACTAGAGACAGCAAACGATTAGGTTAATCGATTTCTATAAGAGGCCCTTTGGGGAGCATTATATCCAAATTTCACTGGATTTTCCATTGGGTTTGAATAGTTTTCTCATAAACAAAACTGTTGGCTTAGATTGTTGCGGTTGACAGCACACAACATTATAGACAAATTGGAGAATGTGTTGTTTTCACTCATTCATTCTATTATTAAGTTCTTATTGAAAGAGTAAACATGGCTAACCAGCTGATGGATATGCAATTGAAGACTTTATCTAACAGCCAAGAGTATATGGATTAAAGTATTGCGAATATTATCAACAAATTCAAAAAGAATTGCAGTGGACAAAAGGGTAGCAGAGATGTTTTCAGGGCTTCCAGAGGACATTGTTATAGAGTGCTTGCTGAGGGTGCCATTCACTTCCCACACTAATCTCAGAGCTGTGTGCAGAAGTTGGAGAAATGTTATGAGAGATCCTCTCTTCTATAAAGATAGAAAGAGACTTGGCAAGGAAGAGGATTTGTTAATTATGATGTGGTCGTTACCCACGATATACAGCCCGCCACCTAGTTGCAGAGTAATTATTTACCACCCCCATAGCAACTCTTGTAGAAGACTCCCTCACATCCCCACTAAATGTCAACCACAGTACTATAATCATGATCTTTCTTCACACTGTGTTTCTTTCGGTCATAGATTGATTGTGATAGGACTTCAAGATCACGAGGATAGACCACTGGGAGCCACTTTTGTATACAATTTTTGTTCTTACAAATGGCAGCGAGGCACCAACATGCTTGTGAGTCGAAAATTTTTCTCCTGTGCAGTGGACTCCATTAATGGACTGATTTACAGTGCTGGTGGAGTAAACAAGGATTACAAAAGGGTGCGTGAAGCAGAAGTTTATAACGTAGACGAAGACCGGTGGAGCCCTCTTCCTCCCATGAGCGAATATGTAGGTGTATGTCGTAGTGCTTTTGGCAATGGCAAGTTTTTTGTCTTAAGTGATGATATTAGCTCACGGTGCATACATGTATATGATCCCACCACAAGGCTATGGACAGTCATAAATAGGAGATACTTAGGGAGGGCCAATCCATGTGTAGCTGCATTTGGGCAGTTGTATTTCTTTGGAAGATGCGCAGTAAGTTATGATTTTTCTAAGGACGAGATATGTGTAGGATCGAATCTGGATGGGCTTTATTTTGTAGAGTGTGCTACGGTGTGGCGTGACAAGATATTTGTGAGTGGAGTTGGTAGTAAGGGCTCAGTATTTTACTTTTATGAGCCTGCATCAAAAAAGTGGACTGAAATGGAGTGGAGGAAGCCAATGGTCTCATATGCTAGAGGATGTTCTTATACTGTAGAGCACCCAAACAATATATTCTCTGTAGCTTATTTAAAAATTTGATTTCTGTCAATGGAGTTATAATCCATTTACTTGAAATAGGTATTCAAAATAGAGATTTTCGAATAATAAAACCTTTTCACTATTTTCATCTTTAAAGGTTTGTGTTTTGTTTTGTTTAATATATACTATTCAAAATAGAGATTTTCAAATAATAAAACCTTATCACTATTTTCATTTTAAAGGTTTGTGTTTTGTTTTGTTTAATATATACTGTATGTTTGAGTTTGTAAGTTTTTAAGTAGTTTTTGGTTTATAAGTGAAAATGATTATTTGCAAAGACATTACATAAAATTAAGTCTCGTTGAGTGTAAGGCTTCCAAATTATATTGGTAGAAGGATACCCACAATCTTTGGTTTATACTTTGTAAAGAGGTTGAATAATCATATTCTTCCAATATTAATAAGAATTATTATATATGTGAGGAAATAAATTGTTTTATGTAGATTAACTTAGTATTAATTAAATACATGTCATAATAGAGTATAAATTAACTTGGACTATATTAAGACCTTAGAATATCTAGTAATCTATGAAATTCTACAATCTATTTTTCTATGATCTTTGTTATTTGGTGGGACATACAAACTAATAATATTTAAAAGTATTCAATACATCATTACATGTAATTGACCTAATTGCAGGTGTACCTTAATTGGGCAATGTAGATATGTTTATTTTATGCTCTAAGAAAAATGTTCCTAGAATGACTTCTCTTTGTAGTCTCTTGATATATTTAAATTCATGAATGAATGTATTTAAATATCAATGCATAACAAATAGTCTCAAAAATACATACAAAATTGGCCACCAACAATTAATAAAAAAGAGCTATATAATTATCTTATTTTATTTTATTTTAGTTAACTTTGGGGTCAATACTGAGCATTGTGAGATTAACCTAAGACAAAAATATATGACTATCAAAATATAGAATAGGCACATGGAAATGTGAGCTATAAATATGATGTCAATATGTGGAAACATGTGCAAATAGGATAAGGACTAGGCCACATGTATGGAAACGCATGTAGATGAGAGGAAATGGAGATGAATAGGAAATGGAGATGAATAGGAATTAGGGAAGGAGCTATTCTTAACACAAGAACTTTATATTTCTTTCTATACAATTATAATAGTTCATTCCATCAAAATGGGGCCAAAACTATACCTACTACTAAAATCAAGCTTGCAAAAGATTTTCACTTTCCTTCTCATCCATTTACAAACATTTAGTTATTATAAAAAAATGCTTGTCTATTAGCAACATTATTCTCTAATAGATCAAAACTAGATTCATCATCATGGTTTTTGTCACACAAGCCAAGCTCTGAAGAATAAGAAGAATTGAAAACATCCTGACAATAAGTACTTAAATTAGATACATTTAGATTAGAAACCTTATCCAAATATATTATTAAATCATGAACAAGGAAATAAAACATAGCTGACAAATCACTTGAAAAATCTATCGCATCCTCAAGTAAAACACACACCAATACCACACTCATCACAATACAAATTAGTGTCCACACCTTTATTCTCACCAACATTTTAGTATACAAATACAAGCAATTCATCCTTAAAAAAACATTTTCTTTCGTTTCCCTGCAAACTAATCACTCAATTCATTAAAATCATCCACACCAACACTTGAAGGGAAAAACTTAAACGAATCATATGCTTCTCGCATTTCATCTATTAGATTAACTTGCTTGCAGGATTACTGAAAACTTTTGGCTTTGAGGTCCTTTGGTATCAATATCAAGCTCATCTCAATAACCTTTGCAAACCTAAAATCATTTTTTTTAATAAGAAGAACCCACAAATAAAAATAAGTGTTGGGAAGGACCTCCGAACACTCACTTGCACACCCACACAAAGAATTGGAAAAGAGCCTCTTCAAAGAGTTTTTACGCACAACATCAAAAACATCATCTCTAAGAATGGACATAATAACAAAACATGATGACCGAAATTTCTAACAATTGTAAAACATTCAATTCTATGGCATTCGTTTAAGTGAATTCAACAAGGCCCTGAAACCATCATAACTGAAATAGCACAAGCCTGAATTCAACAAGGATCACAAATCAAGAACTTGAGATTTTTCCAAATTTGCAAGCAGTCGCTGCATCTCTTCTGCAGCCAAATCTGAAAAAAATCATTATTTGTTTATGCTTATATGAAAGTCCATACACTTTCCGATCGCTCCCTTCTGGGCATAGGCGTGGGATTTTGTTTCATATCTGGCAAAAAGTTTCAGGTATCCATGGCATGCATATCCTACTATCATTGCTGCTCATAAAATAGCATTTCATTGAGGCACAATATCAAATAGTTTACACACTTTCTTCTCAGTATCCACATCTGTGAAAGGTTGTGGAATTTCAATTTTGTTTCAAAAGATCCATTTTGTACCTCTCCCTTGTAATTGTGACTTCATAAAGTACATTCATTTTTTATTTTCAATTAATTAATAAATACAGTTAAATATAGTCAATGGTGCAATCTGTTGCCTGTATAGACAATTCTGACCCCATGAGTCCACATCTCTTCAAGGCATTTAGTCAAACAGTTCATCTACCTTGCCTGTGGCACTTGTTTTTTCATCATAGGTATAAACCTTTCCATCTTCTACATAAAGGAAACAAAACTATCAAGGTTTTTAAATTCAACTCGTAAACTAATCCATCATTATACATACTTAAGTTGTCTATATGTATTTAATATTTATGTACCAGTCACAAAAATTAATAACTTGTGTTTAAATTGTACATTCGAAAAAGATATACTTCAATATCTTTGAAATCAAAATTCATTATTCTAATTTACAATATATAAATTGAATTGTCAATATATATTTAATCATGTTTGATGAAAATTCATATTCTAAAATCATTTGAAACTTGTTTATATTATAAATTCATAATTGAACAATTCAAAATGTACATGATTTTTCAAATCTAAAACATCATTGACTAAATTACAGAAAATGTTAGAAAATGTTAGTAACGACACACAAAAGATTGTAAAAACATGTGACAAACATGTCAATAAACTGCAAGCATAACAAAACAAATATATTTCATGAAGACAAATGTCCAAGAAGAAGGTGGTTGGTGACCAAATAGAACACAAAAGTAAAGCATGACAATGTGCAAAATGTGACAACTATGACAAGTCAGTGTGACCAATGACTAGAAGGGATTCCAAAAACATAATGGTGACTCAACTAAACTCATCAGATAAGGGTCCCCAATTTGCTAAAATAGGGGTATGTTGTAAACTAACGCAACATGAAGCATGGGTCAATGTACACATAAAGTTCACACATGCATTCTAAGGATTTGGACAATATTTTTTTATTAATCATACTTTAACTTGTACAAATGATTAATATTAAATAAATAATTTTAGTGTCCTACTAATGTGAGAGAAAAAAACGGAATTAAATAAGTATATTTACTTTTTCTTTTATTTTTTTGAGTGGTCATGATGGACATAAATAAATAGATAGTGAATTTATTTATTTAAGGTTGACATAAGAGGAATGTTTGATTAACTAAATAAATATTCTTAATTTATTCAATTGATAGTAGAAGTAAAGTTAGATTAAATAATTAATAATATTTAATTAATGTTGGAAAATAAATTAGGATAATTCATTAACTAAATATAATTTATTTAACTATTTTAGAAGTAAGGATGTGAAGTGAATTGATGGCACTGGAATTTTTAGGAGGTGATTTTAGGTGACTACATAAGTAAATCCATAGACATTTGCACAACATCAAACACCATTGTCTCATTGCAATATCTCTTCTAGATATTTAAAACAATAAGAGATATAAGTCCTTGTTAAGGAGGCATCTACTAATGAGAGGTACATCAAGTAGAGGTCTAATATTAGTTCCCTATTTCAAATAGTTCCTATGATAGAACAAAGCTTATTTTACTCATCCATGGGTGGAGAAGATGATCTAGAAGAGGAGAAAATGAAGAAGATGCAAAAGAGTGATAAGGGTAAATGAAAGAAGATGAGTCCACTTCTAGTGGAAGTTTCAAACTTAGAAAAAAATCCAACATCGGATGAAATGGGATTCCATTATTTAGCAAATGGGATCATGTTTCTCTTCGATACCTTGAGCAAAAAATGAGATCCCATTTTTTTAGAAACGAGGTCCATAAACTTGAAATATCAAGGTTTTTTAGTATTTTAATAACTTTTAATTAAAATGTTTTTTTGAAAAATAAATTATATGTGCAGATTCTTTAGACAATGACTTAAAGATTCAAATGTAGAAATGAAACCTTTTACCTTGTTCACTCCTTCCTCTTCGGATTGAGCTTGAAGAAGAGTTGCACACAACACTCTCTTGATATGACCCTTTGATGTATTTATGGGATGTGGTTTTTTATAAAACCAATAGCATGATGATAGGATTGATAGGATGATAGATCAAAAGGATAGAATGAGACTAAGCTAATGGAAGATTAGGTAGGCTATGGAAGAAGTAGACAAAAAACTTGGCAACATAATAATAGGGTGGGAGAAGATATCAAAATAGAATGAGAAGCCCCTAATTTATAGAATTTTCATGTGAGGAAAACTGAGGATCAAGATGTATTGGTTGATGGATGCCCAAGATTGAATGAGTATTAGGGTTTGGATTAAAGTTGTAGTCATCTGACAGCTGTCACATGAGGAATCAGGGCTAGTTTTAGGATGTGCATTAGGGAAACATCCCTATGTGAATGGCTAATATTTGTAGATTCAATGAAATTTAGGAGATGAAATTTAGTTTGAATTTTTGGCAAGTGTCTAGATTCAATGAATCTAGACAAGGTCTTAGTTAGTCACATGTGAGAGGGACACTTGTCACATGATGAAAACTTTATATTGTGATCCATGTGAATGAATCTAATGGCTAGGATTAAGTGGACAAGGCTTGAGGGATAAAGTGGAATTAAATATTGGAGAAAAAGGTGGAGGGGATTATTTAGCCTAAATTAGTTAATTAATCAATTTAGTTGGAGGACTTTAGGGATAAGACTAAAATAGATAAATATAAATTTACTTAAATAAGGTGGAGGATAAGGGCGATGGGATAAATTAATTAAATAATTAATTAAAAATAAATATTTAATTAATTGCTAGGAAAAGGTGGGATAAAAGTAATGATTGAATTAATTAAATAAATAATAAATATTTAATTAATTAATGGATTAGGATAGACTAAAATTAGGCATGGTTGGGTAAGTTTAGATTTTATCCTCTTTGGGTATGTGCAAGATCATGATGGGCCAGAAAGTGGCAATATGATGGGTTTTTGTAGGGTATGTGGCTGATGACTTTTTTTTACCCAAAATTGATGAAATGAAAAGGGTTTTTAAAGGAGATTCTCAACTTTCCACCAATATAAATTATGCTTTACTTTGAATTTAATATATAATTATTATTTATTTTCTATTCAAATTACAAATAAAGTCTTGATTGATAGGATGATTGAAATTTTTATAGCTTTCAAACCGTATCACATTTTCTTAATCTGAAACATGTGTCACATTCTATGCTTCACATACTATAGGATTAAAAAAAATGAATTTAATGAATTTTTGACCAAGTTAAGGTGGTTAGACATACGAGTTTTTATGTTTTAAAAGTTGTAGTAAAAAAATCATAATTAATTATTTACTTGGAAAAAAATTACAAAAAATATGCATCACATCAGGACATGAGTCGTCTACTTCTATCTAAAATCTTATAATAAAATATTTATCATTTTATTGTGGTTAGGGTCGTCAAACAGACACCTACTTCTTATTTTTTCCTTGAAATTGAAGTACTACTACATTGAAATTTCAAATTTTGCCAAATAGGTTTTTTTTTTTAAATAAACCTAGTAGTTTAGAAACTACATTCAATTTTCTAGAAATTCTATTCTTACATTTTTTTGAAATAATATAGATAACTTATTCAAATTTTTACATCATGTTCCCTAACTCTGATTTTTTTGAATTTTTTGCCACTTAAGGGCCTGTTTTGTCCATGATGATCCTGCACATACCCCTTTGAGATGACATGACTAAGATTTCAATAAAATTATGTACACAAGAGAAAAATATAATAGAAAATATAATACAAATATTAGATAATAATTGAGAATATTAAACCACTTGGAGGGGGAAAACCTCCAACTATCTATAATAAAAACACAATTGACAATATGATTATCATAAACTAACCATTAGATCCTATGTAGATCATAAATATGTCTTGGATGCCATCCATGCCAAATTAATTATCTACATAAGAATCATTTAATGATCATAGAACTTGTAGAGGAGGAGATTTTCTACCCTCCAAATGATGAGGTCTCGAGGATAAAATGGACCTCAACTACCTCAAAGATCAAATCTTGGGTGATGTGATAAAATGATGGAGTTTTTTTTATAGAATTAAAAGGTGAGATTTCTATAAACCAAAAGAGTAGGTCATAAAGGTCTTATGGAAAATTTGGTGAGCTCTCAGCCAAGGATGACAATGCAGTGTGTGGATGTCCTGGCAGTATATTGGTATCTCCTACGGACAAAAAATGAAGAATGTTATAGAAAATGACTAAGTGACTACTAATAATCTTGATTACTAGGAACTCTTAAAGTATTAGAAAATAATCATGAACAACAAAAATTAAAGAAATGCAAACTAAATAGAATGTGAATGATAAAACAAGAGAAGGGAAAGAAAATACTCACAACGAACCAAGAAATGAAGGCTCCAATAAAGAATTCTCTCCATTACCTACACACATAAGACTAAGCAAGTTTTGGGGTTGTTTGGGGTCTTGCCTTAGTCAAGTCCTTGCTTTGGTGCTTCCATCTTTGCAATAGCCAAATAGATATATAGACCAAAAGATAAATAAAAAATATGATAAATTCATAGACAAGGGATGCGATAAAGTTCAAGATTCTCAAAGACACAAGACAAATAGATATTACCAGTAAGGCTTAAGGAAGCCAAAGAGAGAAAGAGAGAGAGAGTTGTAAAGACTATTGTGAGAGCTTGAGAGAGAGAGAGAGTTGCATAGACTTGCATAAGCTAGAGAGATATTCAAAGAAAAAGAAAAGAGAGAAAGTGTGGGGCGAAAAGATAGATTTAAAAAAGTTAGAAGGGGAAAGGAGGCTTTTTGAGTCATTACAAATCGTCGTGAGTCGTTTCCACTAACTTGGGTAGGTTACAAGTAGAAAAATGCTCATAAACAACCTTTGAACATTAAAATATCACAAGACACTAGTCCAATGTGCAGACATCTGGATTGGGGGCTAGTGTCCAGATAAATCATGCTAAAAGATTATGGGAAACAGGGAAAACACAAGGTTAACACAAAACTAATTTAAGAAGGTAGTTTCTAACAAGGACCCTCAACATATTGAGATGGAAAAATATTGATGCAAGGGCTAAGATGAGCCTACACAAATACTAAGGGAGTGGACACTAAAGTGGATACAAAAAGTGTTTGTGAAATTGCAAGGGTATGCAATTTTTTACTCTACATTTTGGCCCCACTTTAGTGAGCTTATGAATCTACATGAATATGCACACTAAAGTAAATTTATACTAAAAATAAATAACATCATGATAGAAAAAGGCTATTGTAGAGGAAGCAGATAGCTCTTCGAACCAAGGAAGCATGCCCAGGTAGGGTGAAGACCTACAAAACAAATGTATTAGACATGAAATATTTGCACAAGACAACAAGGTTAGAAAATAAAAAGCTACCAAATCACGAGGTTAGAGTGCATATACGATTTTAGAAATAAAAAAATGGATAACACATAAACAAAGGTACACAACAAACTAACTAAAAATACATAGGGAGCACACAATGAGCCATTCTGCTAGAGGTCAGAGCTCAAAATGCAAGGAGTCTTGAAGGTGTGAATGTACAAATGAATTGAAAGTGACTCTTTATCACCTATTTAAGATTAAAAATTAGGGTTTTTTTCCCTAATTTCAGCCAAAAGTAAGGGTATTTCACTATTTTCATCAATTTTTCCAAATTGAAGCTTATTTTGCATCATATTTTGTGTTTTTTGGCTTTTTTTTTTGCATAAATTTTTACCTTTGTCAAGAAATCAACCAAAAATTCAAAATTTCCACTTGATTTCTCGAGGGGGCAAGGAACTAGCTTATTCCTTTCATTGGGACAATAGTGGGGCATCCAAAAAATATATATATATTTATTTATTTTTTATTTAGGTAGCAATTTTTAATTCAAAGGGCATCAATCTTTGAACCAATGTAACAAGTGTTGCTTCAAAGAAGGGAAAAATGTAGGCACTAAAAAAGTCCTTAATGATATCATGCACTCGAATTAGGTATACTAACATCATTTCCTCCTAAAACCCATCCTCTTTTGCTTAATTAATTAAATTATCCTAGCTATTTAATTCATTATGTCATTTGCATCTATTAACCTAATCAATTTAATCAGGTTAATTCACCCCCTTTCATGCTAAAACTTCATCTTATTAAATTAAATAAATTGAATTATGTAATTTAAATCCCTAAATCTTCTTATTTAATTAAATAAACCTAAGTTATTTAATTAAATGTCATTTGACTTTTCTCCCTTTCATTAAATCACTTTATTTAATGAATATCATGAAATCCCCCTAATTGTATAATTAAACCTTTGTTTAATTGTCAATTACTAATAAATCTAATTCCCCCCACTTGAAAGAGAATATTCCTCCTTGGCACATTCTTCCAAAAAGAATATTCCCAAAAAATATTTCTTCCCCCTTTTGCACATTAAAACTTTGTTTTAATTTGCTAATTATCTATTTCCCTCACCCATGAGAATATTCCAAAGAATATTCTCTCTTCTCACTCATTTGAAAAAGGGGAATATTCCTTTTTTATAAAAAACTTACAAGACTTCTTGTGCAAGTTAACTTACTTGACTTCTTGTGCAAGTTGAAAGTGTGTTTGTTTGGATAAAGGTGAACCCTTGATTAAATCTCATCGTTGATTCTTATCCCTTGATGAGAATTCATGATCCCTGCCTCCAACTTCTTCCATCCTTGACCATTGATTAACCTTTTTGATCTCAACCATTCATTTCTCATTTTCTCTCCTATAAATAGGTCACTATTTGGAGACAAATGGATCCATCTTCTAACATTAGACTTATGTTGTTAAAATCACTTGCACTTGCACTCATATTTAACACTTATTTATCATATTTTAGTTTAATTTACTTGCATATTAGCTTAGCTTCCATTAATGACTTCCATTGTAACATAGATGCATTCATTTAGCTTATTTGGTAATTAGGGTTTCAATCTTTTTTAGCTTAAAATTCATTTATATTAGCTTTGCATTCAAACATCTTGATCATCTTAGCATAAATCATGTTAAAATAGCTTGCATCGTGTTATTTTATCACTTAAATCATGTTTCATCACACATCTCACAATGGTTTTATCATTTTTTTTAATAAAACTTATAGGTAAGTGCAACAAGATGGTTCCCAAAAAGGGGGCTTAAGTGGCCACTTTTTTTTTAGAAATCAAGAAATGCTAACCTTGGACATGAAATTGAGGATAGTTACACTCAAAATTTTGAGATGGAACAAAAAAAGGGATCAAAGTGCTCTAAGTCTACTTTCTAAACTACTAATTTATTTTGAAAATGGTTGAGATTAAGGGGTTCACAAGAGGGATGTACACAAATTGGTGTTGTTTTTGTCTGAAAAATATAACATAGCAACTCTTGTACGACATGAGCACGGTGAAATTTTTTGTAGTATTTTTAAAATTGCTATTGTCAGAAGTTAGGTAACAACATCTAGTTAATGCACAATTTTTTTGATAATTTTTTAATGAATATTTGATTTTTTACTAATTTTCTAAGTGGGCACTTCCTGAAAAGCAAAATTTTGGCCGTGCTCCCCCTAAATTTTTTTTAAAATAATTGATTTTTTAATTTTTTTTTTAAATTTCTATAATGGAGTCTAGTTTCTAAAAATGTAATTTATTTGAAATGTTGATAAACGGTTAATTTATAACAAAAAAACACCAAACACTGCTTTTTTGCAAAAAATAGACATACAAACAAAAGAAATTATGGATGAAAGGCTTAACATTGTCAAAAAGTGAAAAAAATTACATAGTTGGATAGCTAAGAGAGAACCTAAAATTACCCATGTTTTTGATTTTGTCGATATTTAGCTAGATGCAATCTTGATGGTGAGCATGGACCCAATTATGTGAAAAATTGCAGAATTTGCAAAAAAATGTCTCTAGCCTTTTGGGAAATTCCCTCCAACCTTTGGGTTGGTATTCGAAGGAAAATAATTTCACTTTTTTCTTCTTTTTTCACGTGAAATAATGCGGGCACGTTATAACGCACTCGCGTTATAATGCAAACACGTTTTGTAAAAAAAAATTCAAAAGTGGCTAGAAAATTGATACCTAATTTCATGTACCCACCCTTATTGAAAGAAGCTTATTATCCAAGGGATTGGGAAAGGGCCATCATTCCACATCAACACGACACCACTCCCCGAATAGGATAAGTTTCAATGGATTAAAATAGGTGTTTTGAAGCTTTCTTAGTTTAACATGTTAAGTTTTCAATGAATTCCTAGTTTAGTGTTTATTTGAATGATATCTATTGGATTGATGTTTAGTGGCATAATTACACTTCTTATGGACTCATGGATAAAATGTAATTAGCCCATACTAATCTATCAGTCACAATAGTTAGCAATTCTAATGGTTAATGTTTGTAAACTTAAAGGATTCCCTTTGTTGTCACGTCAAACACAATTACTTAAGAGTAGTTCAAGAACCTTTGTGGTGTCATTTATGACTAAGTTCTTCATCGGGAGGTTTTATGACATCACATCAAGTCCTTTAATAAATTCTTTGTAACTTTGTGGAGTGTTTTGAGACCTTGACCTATTTATATTTTTTTTCTAAAGTTTCCTCTTTTTTCCCTAATGTTAATTTAGAATGGGGATAATTGGAGCATGTAATCATTAGAGCTAGAATAAATGTTAGTGTACATTGGGACCAACATAAATCTATTCAAAGAACTAATATAATACTAACCAACACAAAGGCCTAGTTGGCCTTGGGATTAAGGATACTAGCTAGTGTATAGTGTTGGATACATGGAAGATTGACCCACTTCATTGGGATCATTTAACAAGTTTTTAAAAATCCCTATATGTATTTATGTAAAGGTTTTGAAATATTCTAGCAAGATTAGAGGAAGAAGATGGATATTTAAAAAGATTTATGTTGATGAGATTTAGGTGTGAATAGAAGATATGCATATGAATTTCAATCTATAATAAGATCTAGAGAGCTTGTGAATATTTAAGGTTAATTCCTATAAATATGAGGCTAATTCCTAGGTTTTTTGGTTTAGGGTTTAGGTTTTAGGGTTTAAGGTTTTAGGTTTAGTTTTTTTGGTTTAAGGTTTAGGTTTCCAGGTTTAGGGTTTTAGGTTTAGGTTTTAGGGTTTAGGTCCTAGGGTTAAGGGTTTTATTTTTTAGGTGTATGTTTTTTGGAACCTAGGGTTTAGGGTTTTGATTTCTAAGTTTAACTTTTGTGTTCAATTTAGGATTAAATTAGTTAAATTAGATATAGATTTTATGGTTTTCAATTTAGAATTTAACATTTATGCCTTGCATTGATGGTTTTGTTTGCAAATACAATTGAAAAAATATAAAATAATCAAGCTAATTACAAAAAAAAATGAAAGATATAAAGCCAAAAAAATGCAAATGTAACCAACTTGGAGGTCGATGAGGTCACTTGTGGTGACAGGAGAAGGTGGCAGCTAAAAATGGGTTGAAATTGAGCCTTACAAACTTGTATGTGAAACCCTCTGGTGTTGTTGCTCCTCCAAGCTCGCAAGAAAAAATGAAAATGGCAGTGGTTTATTTAAAAATTTAAATATCTTTAAGTAAAATGTACGCATTATAAAATGTGTACACATAATAACGTGTACGTGTTATAATGTGTATATGTTTTGTAACGCATATGTGTTTCTTAGTGCATATCTGAATCTAAACACATGCCCATTTGGATTTAGCTCGGGTACCCATACCAAAGTGCATACACATTTTTTTGTAGTTGAAAATTCCCCTCTTCATGGACCCAACTTCTTGCTTTTACCCATAGGTGATATTGTCGCAATTAGTCATACATTTCAAGTTGCGAAAATTACAGTAACATTTTTCTGATAAAAATTTAAAAAAGGTCAAAAAAGAAATGAGATCTTGTTTCATAAATAGGATCCCATTTCTTTCTCAATGGTCTAAATAATAAATTGGAAACTCTAAAAAATGGGGTGATGAATGGATGAATCATGATTGAGTGCTATCACACCCACTTTCAAAGATTCCACTCAAGGATAACCCTAAAGATCTAAATACAAAGGAGAAATATATCTTGCAATAGGGTTGTCCTAGGAGCTAAATATGATCTACTAAGGGGTTCACCACAAAGTTTTGAATTAGAAAAGATAACAAAATTCAAGATGCAACACTAAACCCTAATTGAATGAAAAGTAACACTAAATGACCTATAAAAGCAAATGAAATGAAACAAAAAATAGAAGGCAAGAAGGTGTGCACCTGGGAAGTTGGAGATGGCTAGATGGAGATCTGATTCGCTAAAAAAATTGTTTCTACTAATGACTAGGACTCATTTTCCAAGCTGGTTGAATCAATCTTGTTTCTAGGAAACTGTGCAAGAAAAGGTTTTTGCCAAAAGGGTATCCAAATCTATAAAGTCCTAAAAAATACTGGAATTGGGACTCATTTTCCAGAAGTGGTGAATCAATCCAATTAGGCTTTTCTATAATGTCAAAATATGATCCTACTCCTCTATGTCTTCTCTATCCTTCTCGAGTGATTTTCAGATCCGAATCTCTGAATTGCAATCTATATGTCTTCTCCAAGGTTCTCCAAGGCTTGATGACAACTTTGACAACTTTGAATGATTTACAACTTTTCTCTAATCTTGCTCCTTAGGAAATCTGCAACCTAGACCTACAAAGCACACACAAAGGAGATGGGAAAATTTTGTGGGGTAAGTGGATAGAGGTTTTCCTTGGTCAAACCCTATTTTGGAAATCAATCCTTGAAATGAAATCAAATAAGAATGGAGAAAGATGAATGAACAAATAATAATGTTGCAACTCATCAAACCCTAGCAATAAGGTGCTACAAATATGCTTGTAATGGTTGCAATGGATGTAGACTTTGATTCTTTCTTGAATGATGTTGATCTTGAATGATGTTGATCTTGAATGAAGCGCTTTCTTGAATCACACAATCCTACACCACAAAATTGTTAGCTCTAAAACAACATGATGCATGAAATCTTTGACATGATGATTGATTCTTGAAGAATCTAATCTATAATGCTTGAAAATATGCTCTTGAAGACACTTGAATGTTATTGAATACTCTTGTGAACACTTGATTGCTTATTAGATTGCTAGGTGAAAATATGAGTGAAAGAACCTTGTATTTATACTCAATTAAGCAAGAATTTTCAAAATTACAACACTACAAGCCAACATTAGATCTAGGAGAATAAAATCCTACCAAAAATTTGAATTAATTTTAATTTTGGGCCACACAGGACTCATTTTCCATGGGACTAATTCACCCAAGATGGCGAATGAGTCCCATTTGGCATAATATATGGAACCAAAAATTAAAAGTGCTTAGAAATTTGAGAAATTTGGTTTAGGACAAGCCTAGAGAAGTGTGAAAATGTGTTACAACACTTCACACAAGGCAAGGTTATTTGTAAAAAGAGGTTTATTAGGTGTATTTAATTAATAAGACCTAAGAAAAGTGTGAAAGTTTGTTACAACACTTCACAACACTTTAGCAAAGTATAATTTAAATCCATTGATTCACAAGAGCCAAAGACCTAATGTGAATGTGTCAACCACATTGCAACACTAAATTAAGGAAACATTAAACCTAACTTGGAAGGAGGTCCCAAACAAGCTAGGAAAAGTAGAAGGGATACTTTTTTCATGACTCCATAAATAAAATGAAATGGGATCCCGTTTTGTAAATAGGATCCCATTTCTTAAAATTTGAATTTTTGGTTAGGCTTTTGGCTTGCTTTTTAGTTCAAAAAATGGCTTGGGGACCTGAACCTAATCTTTGGACCTGGTTTGGCCTACAATTTGAAGGTCATGTCAATGTCATAGGAAAATAGTGACTTTGGATGTATATGTTTGAAGACCTTTTTTGCAGATTTTTTGATGAAATTAAAACCCATTATAGATGAGAGTGCAAATTCCAAATATGTATTTTTTTTACAATTGGATTTTTTTTGTATTTTTCCATAAATTTCTAATGAAACTAGTCCATAAACTTGAAATATTAGGGCTTTTATTATTTTAATAACTTTTTAAATTAAAATATTTTTTTGTAAGACGGATTACACCAAACCATACTTCAGGAAATTCTTTTTAATTTGAAAAAATAAATGATAAGTTTAGCTCATCTTATGCATGATGTACATGACAATTTTTTGAAACAACAAATATAACCAATAAAAAATTTTAAACAAAAATATGTAACAAACTAACCCTTCAATGAAGTAAAAACTTCTAATTTTTCACCTTACAAGTAAATAAACTATGTAACAAGCCATTGCAATAAAAAAAATATATTTTTTCTTTATTGAGAATTTTTAAACAAAATGCATAACATAATACAACTTTGATTCCATTTTATTCAATAATTTTATAACATACAACAATACAAGAAAACATACATTTACATACATAGCTCAATGAGCTTTGGAACAAATAATTGTAAGATGGTCCAAGATCCTTCCTTTCAAATCTTGGTTCTTATGTCACCTACTATGGAGGAGAAGCATCACTCAAGCACTTTTCCACCAACCATGGACTCTTAATACGGTCCCCTGCACATCTATCATTCGATAGATAACCCTTCCCTTTGACGTTCAAAGATTGGTAGAGTAACCGATAATGACAACCAACTGAGCATAGTGTTGTGTCCTACATAACTAGAAATTGTAATCCCATAATCTGGAACTAACATGTAATACTAGATCATGGTGAACTAGCAATAGATCCAAAGGTCATCACACTACTTTGTCCAAAGTATTTCATTAAGTATTTCTATTGAGGGTCATCTATCACATACACTACTTAGGGTCGATCTGACTTAAGGTCATCTTAAATTGTGCATATGTATTTCCTTCAATGGATAATCTATCATCTCATAGATAACCTATCACCAGTTTAACCCACTTGGATTAATCTACTTAACAAGTAAATACACAAGCTCCCTCCCATTCTGGACAAACCATCCTAGGAGTAAACACAATCTAGTCTAGTTAAATCAATAACTTAGCTAAGTGTATAACATGTGCCACTTATGTTCAATCATAACTAGTATCCAATAACTATGATAAACACCCATCTCCTATTATGGAGTATTTAAAAGCACAACATTAAAATAGCATAAAAGCTTCAATTCTCTTTTCAAAGACATTCTAATTTATCTAAATGTAAATACTTGGGAAAGAAAAATCAAACATACATGGATAACACATCATTCATAAATAAAATAGGAAAGAAGAATATTCTCATTCCTGTTATCACTTTAACAGTCTATTGGTAGCAATGCAACTTCTCCAAAAAACAACAAGCTTGATTATAACTTCTCAAGAAATGTCACAAAGAAACACTATTCTCAAGTTGATAGTGTTGAAAACTCAAGGGTAGACAACTGAAAGGGGGGGGTGAATCAGTTGTCATAGAATTTAACTTATTCAACTTATTAACCTTATTCTCAGATCTGATCAATATCCATGAAAGAATAAATGAGAAACATATCAAAAACACAAATAACACCAAGAATTTTATGTGGAAACCCTCTTAGGGGAGAAACCATGGTGGAGGTCAGTCCACAAGATTATACCCTATTAAAAGTATAAATAAATATGAATGGAGAATGCACATGCATTCAGGCACACTACCTAGAGCTCACTACTCAATTACAAAAGTAAGACACTATCTTATAGAAAGATTTTGATTACATCCATCAGATTTGAACTAAGAAAAATAGCATATGCTAATGCTTGATTATAGTTCTAGTTAAGATCATAACACTTCTTCACTCTTCTTTACTCTTCTTCAAAATTTTCTCTACCTTCATATGATCTAAACAATATTCACACATAGGACTTACACACTTCACAATATCATGCCTTCAAAGGATAAAACAATCGCTTATATATAAATCTGCAACAAGGAATTACATCGCTACAAGTCGGCTTCAACAAAAGAATAAAATAATAAAAGCAGTCGGACCAAAAAAATAAACATTATTCACACGAATCAACCAAGTTTGTCTATAACATAGTGAAGACCCAAAATGACATCCTCAAACATGAACCACTTCAATTAATTACTCTTCGAAGATCCACAACGCGCTACAAACACCTTGTCGGCCAAGGGCATGAAAAACATGAACACACAAGAGAAAATTTTGGATCATGAGCACAACAATCAATGTGGATGTGCAACACAGATAGAACATGAACTAGAAACATCCAAAAACATCATGGATTTCCAAAGAAGTATCCCTAGCAACTGAACTTACTAAAATCATATAATTCTTCATTCAGGAACACAAACTGAAGTAACAAAAAAATTGTCAGAATACAAATCTTCATAACTTGATCAAATCTTCATGTGGATCTCTGAAACTTGACGTGAATAAACTAGATTTACTCAACAAGAAACCCTTTATTCCACAACCTTTGAATAGAAACATACTGAACTCACCGACAAACTGAACTTCATGTCACCACTAACAACTTGTAACTCTTTTTATTACAATTTTCTCAATATCCTCAACATATACAGTTTCTAATGCATTAATGCTAATAGTGTTAAAATCAATGAAAACCACATATCAACAACACAACCACAACATCTAACAATATCCCCCTTTGGCATTGATGGCAACACATGATGTGAAAGACACCATCAATGCAACAACACTTACTCCCCCTTAGGTTTTGACTCTTCACTCCTCAACTCATTCACACAATGATTTTTCACAATACTCTTCTCCCCCTTTGACATCAATGGTAAAGATCTCTTCTATATAAGATCTGAACCACATATTTGAACACCTAAACATCTGACTACTCCCCCCTAAGTAGCAGCCACCAAAACATCAATCTGAATCAAAATATGATCATGAAATGCACAAATTGATGCAAGATAATGCATTTTTGTTCTGATTAATAGGGGTAATCGCCCCTAATTTCCCTCTAAGATACTCAAAAGTATCCTTAGGCAACAACTTGGTAAAGATGTCTGCAATCTGCTCCTTAGTAGGAACATACTCCAATCCGACTTCCTTTTCACTCACTTTCTCCCTCAAAAAGTGAAACTCGATAGATATATGATTGTTCTTTGAATGTAGCACTGGATTCTTAGAAATTTTAATAGCACTTGAGTTATCACAGAATATAACAATAGGCTCATCATACACAACTTTGATATCCTTCAACATCTGATTCATCAATAGTACTTGAGTATAATTATTAGTAGGAGCAATGTATTATACCTCTTCAGTAGATAAAGAAATAGCATTTTTCTTCTTACTTAACCATGAAATCAGTTTTTTTCCCAAGAAAAATGGTCCACCACTAGCACTTTTCCTATCATTCACGTCTCCTACCCAATCAACATTAGTAAAGGGACTTAAAGTAAGATCATCATCTTTAGAATACCATAGTCCAAAATCAACTGTCCCCTTCAAGTATTTGAAAATAATCTTCAGAGCAGTCACATGAGATTCTTTAGGATTAGCTTGAAATCTTGCAACAATACATACAACATTCATGATATTAGGCCTAGTTTGATTCAAGTAAAGAAATCCACCAATCATTGATTTGTACATCTAGTATGATATTCCTTTAGAGAATCATCATTTGTTGTCAATTTGCATCTACTCGCCATGGGTGTACCAACTGGCTTTGAATCTTCCATACCAAATTTCTTCAAAAATTATTTCACTTACTTGGAATAAGATATAAAGATCCTTTTGTCTAACTAAGTAATTTGCAATCCCAAAAATAATTTCATCTCTCTAATCATTGACATCTCAAACTCACTCTGCATCTCATCAACAAACTTCATGCACAAGCTATCATCTCCTCCAAAAAAGATATCATCAACAAATACTTCCACAATCAAATATTTATTATGATCAATCTTGACATATAGATTGCTATTAGCAGTACTCACAACTTCTCTCTAGTAGATATGAGGTACATTTCCTTCCAACATCATAGTTTTGGCATCATTTAGAACCGTTTTGTTCTTTCTTTCCACAACTCCATTTTGCTAAGGGGTTTGTGAACAGTGTAGATAATTATCTCTTTATCCCATGTTCTTCACAAAAAGAACTAAACTCACTGGAGGTGAATTCACCACCTCTATCTGATCTTGCAGACATTTAATCTTTAGACCTGTCTCAACTCTAGCCTAAACATATTGAACTTTTCTAGAGCTTCAAATCTCTCCCTTAAGAAAGTAACCCATATCATTCTTGAATAATCATCAATAGGAAACATGAAGTATCTGTAACCTTGTAAACTTATGACTCAAGAAGGACCACACAAATTAGTATGCTCAAGCTCCAACAATCCATTTGAATTATGTTGTTTGCTCTGAAATTAAATTCTAGTTTGCTTTCCTAACTGACATTCTTTGCATATGGCATTAGTAGGTTTCATCAACTTAGGAAGATCTCTCGCATCTCTCACAACCTTAGTAGAACTTATCTTGACAATATTATCAAAGTTAACATGACACATTCTCCTATGCCACAACTAGCTTTCATCAACATGAGCAATCAAGCAAATTTTACTAGCAACACTCAGGTGAAAGATATTACCTTTTATTTTTGTACCTAATGCAATCACATTTCCATAATTTCCCAATATTTTACACTTTCTATCCTTGAATTGAATATTGTATCCCTTATCAACCATCTATCCAACACTTAAAATACTATGCTTCAAACCTTCCACATATAGAACATCTTCAATATTATTCTTACTGTTGATGGGTATTTTGTACACTATCTCAACATAAGCAATGCACAGGTGCATCACCTCTCTTGAAAGGAAACTTCCAACAGGAAAGTTGTTGAAGATTTCCCCAAGGTCTCTCAAGTGTTAGGTCATGAATTTAATGGAATTCCTCAATTGATATTTGATGTGATTTTTCTGGTAATCACGGGGCAGACTTACATAGCTAGATTCGGAATGGATCTTAAATTTTGAAGTTTTTTAACTGGGAGTTACAGTGCCATTTTCTATAGGTTCAAACAACAATCTAAAACTTCAATGCTTTCTTTAAGTTTGGCTTTATAATGTGCAATGAAACTTAGCACGAACTTTTTCTTAAAAAAATGAAAAAGAGCAAGGAAGAGAGAAGGTTCCTGGATCTGCAACTAACCATGAATAGTGATCATTGAGGTTCTGCTATGGACAACTCCCTTCAAACAAAATTCCACTTAACCAAGAAATCTACAGTATCTTGAAATCTATGCTATCTTCAAAGGTCTACAAATATTTTACCATTCATCCACCATTTACATGCATGAATAAAGATAAGTTTTTAAAGAGCAGCTTCAAATTTCAGCCCAGGCTAACTTTGCAAGGCCATTTACCAGCAGCAAACAGCAAAAAGTATGGGTTGGAAGGCATCAACATAGCAGAAATTTCTACAATCATAGAACAACATGACTAAAGTCTATCTAAGCACTTTAAATCTAATTTAAAATAATTATGTAAGTCTAAATAAAGCATTTAACAATGGAGATTGAACCATGAAACATCTGGAGAAATTAAAAAATACACCAAGTTAATATATTTTCATTATAAGTTTCAACAGCATATCTTTACAACAACTCAACTATCTTAGGAAATGAGAGGAGACCCCCTATTTATAGTGTTCAAAAATCTAAATGAATGGCCAAGATTTATTTTCATTGTGTGGCCAAGATTCACTACAAAATAGGGTTTCATCTACCCCCAAATATATTACAATTTAAAATTACATTCTTGTCTTTTACCTATTTTGTCCTCTAGTGACAACACTATAGCATTTTTTCTTTTGTTGACTGCTCTTTCTGTTGTAGCTATTCCTTTAGGAGCTCTTCACTAATAATAGGGTTTCCCTCCTACCTCTTCAAAGCTACATATTCCATGAATTTCAGAATCACCAGCTAGAGTTTGTCAACTTCTATTATCTCGGACTGCAACATTTGATAACTCCACTCTTTCAAGTTGTCTTCAAGCTTCTTCCAATCTTCATCATACTTTGCAGCCTAAACCCAGAACAACTTCGACTAGGTGAAGGCATAGGTGGAAAAACTCATTAAATCCATAGTTATTTCATTGGACATCCCGTCCTCCATCCTCTTCCAGAAATAAGGGTTTATTTTCTCTGGATCCACCTGCACCGTGAGCATGTCATATTCCATCATCAGCTTTAGATATTGGGTGCAGTCCGCCCTAATTTCCTTGACCCATTTGATGTCTGGATCCACTTTATCCACTATTTGTTCCAACCTTTCCCTTCTGTTATTGAAATCCTGCCTCCACATGTCCACCCACCAGTGGTCATCTCTTTTAAATGCGAGCTCATTTTCCCATGTGGCCTTTGGTAATCAGAGGATGCCCTCAATCTTCGGATAGGTAGAATCATATGTTGCACGAAAGTCAATGTAGAGCTTCTTCGTGCCCTTCAAAGATTGTTACAGATCTAAGAACTTCTTTCCTATCTAAACAGCCCGAACGATACCCATGTTCCCGACATACAAGACTTGTCAGAACTAACTCTCTATAGTCTTGTCCAAGTTCTTTCTCTTCTCTAATTTGTCAATTTTTTCTCTGGAAAGCAGTTGAGGTGGAGTCGTGGATGTGGTAAGCTTGTCGTCCACTTAAGACCATTGTTGGATGTAATCTGTCAAGGTGGCCAACTGTGCTTTAAGTTTGTTAGGTTCGAGACCTTGTCCTATCTTATCAAGTGCACCATTGTAGCCACTGACTCTTCAAGATGTCCCACCTTCTACTATCTGGTAGCAGTTCCCAAATTAATGGTGGAAACATTATAGCTTACACCCCCCTAGCCTACCATAGGTGTTTCTATATGTATGATTCGAGACACGTACGCATCCATTGTTACCTTGGATCTAATTTTGGGATTCTTCTCCTTCCTAGTTGAGATTTGTGCTTAGGCTAGGATAGCCTCTAACCTCACTCTTGGATCCTTGGGAGTAGGAGTCTTCTTCTCAAGCTGCCTCTCCAGCCATTCGGGCATGGCAGACTTTCCTTTTGGAGACTCTTGATCACGTTCACTCTCCCCTATTCGGACCTCCATTTGTTCACCCATGGTAGTCCTTTCTTTCATTTTGGTGTTGTCTCCCTCTTCTTCATCGGAGTCCTAGATGAATGTGAGGTGTTTGACAGGAGGCCTGGTAGTCAATCTCTATCAGGGACTCTCCTCTGTCTCAATTTCCTTATCCTTTATTTCTCCAATCTATTTGTCCTTATGCATATACACCTCAAGCTGGTCTCCCTCAATGTCTCCTTCCTTCCTAGGGAGTGACACAATCTCCAACTTTCTTTCCCTTGTAGGGATTTCTAAGTCTTTTGTTGTCTTGTCACCCTCCTGCTCTTCTCTAGGAGGTGACCTTTCTATTTCTTCCTCATCGTGTCGCAGCTACCTAGCCATTTCTTCTTCGAGATGATCATCAAAATTTTGTATGATGACTTTACCACTGGCGTCCTCCTCCTCATCTCCACTCTCAGAAGAGGTTGTTCCTTCCTCTTCGTAGGCCACCCTATCAATTTTCTAGTGTTCATACTCCGGGTGTTCAGGGTACTTGTCGGCCTCCTCTTCAATTGCCTTTGCAGCTTCTTGCTCCTGTCTCTCCCACTCCTCGGAAATTAACATTGTGGCCTCCATGGTTGGTGGTCCTGTGGGTAGTTGTGAGGGCGTGGAAGTGGCAAGGACCCATGCTAAGGCAGTCTGAATGGTGGGGTCCATGAGAGCTTAGAGGGAATATTTTGCATATGCCATGAGAAAGCCTCTGGTAATGCCAGTGCAGGCATTGGTGATGTCCCTACTACTAGTGGGAATGATGTATTAGGTGACATGGTAGAGGAGGAAGGTGGAGTAGTGGCGGGGGAGGAAGAGTCAACCACTATTATGGGCCCGGTCGGGAGGGAAAGTGCAAGATGTACTAATATATCCACCACATGAGGGGATGTGGTGATCATTGGTTGGGAGGCAGATGCCAAGGTGGTCGAAACAGGAGGAGCTAGAAGAAGTTCTGGCTGATCCGTTCTATCTTCCTCACCTTCCTGAATTGTAGGTTTTTCTACAGCACTATGTGTTTTCTTGGGCCTCTTGGAAGGTGAGCCTCCTAAATCCTTTCTGGTGTACACTTTGGGATCTGGAGATTGCTCTATTTTGGTTCCTTTCCTCTTTTTTGACCTGGTGAGTGCAGGAGATTTGGATGTCCCATCCGTTGAAGTTGTGGCGATGACATCTTGGATGGTACCAGGCTCACTCTTTAGCCCTTCATACATTAGGACCACTCCTTGTTGCTTTAGCTGGGCCACTCATCTTTTAAGCCATTCTTCAGTACAGGCCACAATGGGTTTGGTTACGATGTCGAGGTCATCAACCTCCTGTTTATCCCAATCAATTGTGGGCAATGATAAGTTGGAGACTGCATTATACCTAGGATCCATAAATGTGCTTTCATCTTCCTCAACTTGATCCAGTATAGGGAATAGTTGCACGTTTCTTACGAAGTATGCAATCATCCTCATGTAGTTCCTGGCACGCACCTCTTTGTCATCCTAGCAATTTTCCCAAAAATCTTCAACATGATGCAAGTGGGCATACTCTGGTCCCAATGCTTTTCTCACATGCCGATACGGGTCCACCCATGGGCGAGTAGTGTGTAGTCAGAAGTGGTACTCTACCAATTCCTTTTCTAAGTTCCTAGCACACTGGGAAGTTTGCAATTTATACATGCCCTAACCGAAGGTCAAGGGATAAGAGATCCTTGCCAAATGTTTGTTGTTGAGGATGGTGTGCACATGTTGTAGCTGTTAGGAGAGTTCCAATAGTATAATCCAGTCATTGGGGTACCAGGGTAGCTTGTTTAGTCTTTCAGTGAAACCCTGGGTGTGAATGTAGGTGAATTTTTGAAATTGTAGGAACAGGAAAGCGTACTACTTTAGGAATGCCTGCACACTGTGAGAGATCATCCTCTCAAAATCCTCTCCTAACAACAAGATAATATGACCAATAAAGGCGTCATTCACCCTGCAGCACTCCTTCTCAAAGTTTTTGAATTGGAGCTAGGGATGTTAGTCATAGCTTTTCAGCTTCCAGCCCGGCTCCTCTTCAGGTGCCACAAATAGTCCGCTATACTTCCTTTGCTCCGCTAGTGAATAGACCAGATAAGAGGTCATGTAGAATTTGGAGCTCTTTTTCACGTTCATAAGTTGCTCATGGAACCAGTTGCTAATGATGCCTCCCCACTCGAATGAGGATTTTGTGGTGACATCCTCATCCCCACGGAGGATTTTCTCAACAAAGTACACCATCCATTCCTAAAAAACTACAGCAAAAGGAAGGCCCATTACCTGGCTCAACATGGTGACTAGGTCATGGTAATCTTCATGAAAATCATTGCGAAAGAGTTCCTGAGGGACCTTTGCAGCACTGCCTCTTTTCTCCTTGAGCCAAAATTGGTTTATCAACCTTTTGCAACCCATCGAGTCCTCATCCCAAGTCACCTTTCCCTCTTCCATCGTGGGCACTTCCATTTCCTCAAAGGTAGGAATGTAGAAAGTTTTTGTGATTCCCTTGGATGACATGTTAGCGAGAATATTCCCATCTCTATCAATGATAGTCCTTGTCTTGGGGTGGTAGGCCTGCCAATAGGCCATGACTAGTTTAGGGGCAATGAGAGATGGAAGGAAACCTACAGCTTTTGTGATTCCACTTTGCTTGATTAATCTGGCATTGTCAGTCTTTGGGTGAATTTTGACTCTTCGTTTAAATTCATCAATATCGACATGGTCGATATTCATTTCTGTGATTTCTTTCTAGTCTGTGGTGATTTTTGAATGTAGAGGTTCACCCTGGAACTGGAACTTCATATGGTGTTTATCCTCCTTCCCACAAGGAGTCTTGCCTGATTTCTTTCCTTTGTCCCTTTCTGCAGTTGCCCCCAAGTGTCCTACACCCGATTCCATATATCCTACAAGCATGGACATGGTGAGTACAATCATTTATAAAAGCATTAGTGTTAGTCAAAATCCCATGGACTAAATCCAATTAAACATCATGTGGTTAATGAAGTTAAACCTTTTCCTTTTAGATGTCGTTGGTTACATTTTAAAGGATTTTGGACAATCCGGGCTCAGGGGGAAGAATTCCCTTGTAAGAATGTTGTTTTGAAAGGGGTAAATAGGTCAGGGCGATCTGAGTGGTTTCTCTCGTGTTCACATTTTTATGGTTTGAAAGGTTCATGTTGAAGAGGGCCGAATTGGAGCACGTGGGTAGGCATTAGTTTTCAAATTTGAGGTCATTTAGGTCACTTTTTGGGCTCTCGGAGGTTCAGGCTTGGAAAGTTGTCAGTGGTTTACTGTTTGAGACAGCCAACAAGAAACAGAGTTCTAGGGATAGAACTCAGGGTTCTGGGACCCGGCTAGGCAAAGGACAGTCGATATTTAGTTTCTATTTTGAGAAACTCATGCCTGAAGGGGTGGGAAGCTGTCATGTTTTCGCCATTCAAAACGGCGGGCAATAGATAGAAGTCTGGTGGGAGAAACCCAGCAAACTGGACTCAGCATCAAGCTTGGACATCAGATTTTCTTTGTTAAGTTTTGTTTGGCGAACAGGGGGGCGGAGCCCTGAGGTTAGAAAGGTGGGCATGTTTTTCCCTTCTACATCGGTGAAGGCAGGATGGAATCCACATGGCGAAGCCCGGTGAGGGTATGGATGTCAAAGTTCACTATTGTATGTTTATCTCAGAGAATGAGGGACTTGGGCCCGGGAGGTGGAAGGTTGTGATGAATTTCCATTTGAAATGGTGAAGTGGCAACGGAAGTCCGTGGACTGAGACCTGGTGAGATGACAAATTGGTTTGTTTAGGAGTAAACACCAGACAGCGAGAGACAAGGCAGGACCCAGAGCTCAGGAACATGGGTTCATTCTACCATTTGGGAATGGCGGGAGCTCGGCGGAGTTCCAGACACGGAAGTTCAGAGGTTCGGGCCCGAAAGAGGGTGTGGTCATTTGCAAAAAGTTTTGTTTCCTAAGGTTTCACTAGAGGCAAAAGGAAGACCCAGGCCCGAGAGACATAAACACCCCTGGGTGACGAACGACCACGACAAGGCCAAGTTCTAGATCGAACTAAGAGGGCATTTACAAGTTTTTTGAAAATTCCAAGATATGGGTTTTGTGTGTTTTATCATGTTTTAGCTAATTAAATAATTTTTAACCCATGTTATTCAAAATTTTAGGCATTAAAATTATAAAAAACCCATCAGGAGAGCGAACAAAAAACCTACCTAGGGAGTCCAATGAGAGAAGACGTGAAATCCACTAAAGGTGGCTGAATGATGATCTTGGACACGAGGGTGGCGGGTGATGGGTGCACTAATCTCCTCTAGCAAGCACTTTCATCTCTTCTGGAAAACCTAACAAGTGAAAATGACAGATCGGCCCCTTTATTTATACCCTCAATAGTAATTAATGCCCTCATTTCATGCAGGTATGGCCAGCAGGTTGGTTGTTTGATTTAAATTCTTGGACGACAACGGGATGCCCAGGGTCCGGGGGTTGAAAAGACGCGATGCAGCAGCTACTTTAAAATTCTATTCAAAAACCACCGATGGCAAAGGGGAACTCGAGGCCCAAATGGTGGGGAGCCGACATCAGTTCACCGTTTCAAATGGAAAAATAATCATAGAGTTTTGGACATGGAAGTCTGGAGGGTCAGACCCAGCAGGAGGAAAGGTGGTCTGAATCTTGCGTAAGCTAAACTGTCGGCAAAGAGGATGTCGGGCTCTAAAGTTCTGGAAGGTGGAAGCCTTCCGCTGTAGGGAACAGCGAACACAAGGAGGAAACCCAGAAGGGCAGACCTGACCGGCCCCAAGGCCGCTAGTAGGAAAAAACTGCTAAGAAGACTCCACAAGGCACCAAGACTTAGCCAAATTGGTCAGGACAAAACATGGTTAGCTCACTAGATGATACTTTGGAGGCATATTTACCACTTAGGACACCGAAAATGGGGGAACACAAAATGAGATGGCAACAAAATGACCTAGCAAGGTGAAAGAAAAGAGGTCCTCGTTCCGAATGGGGCATGTGTGTTGAGGGCACAACACTTACCATCAAGAGAAATGCATCCTCTTCCATGGATCACACCAACTTTTTCATCACCAAATCTCACAACACCACCTTCATACCTTTCTAAGCTCACAAACTTACTTTTATCTCCTATCAAGTGATGAGATCAACCATTGTCAATTACCCATTCATCTTTCTCTTCAACTCGAGCAGCTAGGGATTTCTCCACATTTGTATAACTAGTAGATCTAGTAGAAACAAAATTATTTTCCTTGATAGCAATAAATACAAATTCATCTTCCCTTCCATTTCCTTTATTAGATTCATGATCTATCACACCTTCATTAGCAGCATAATAACACTTCTTTTGAAATTTAGGCTTGTTATGTCTTGGCTTAGGAACTCTTTCATAGCACCTTGATGCAAAATGACCTATCTTATTGCAAGAGAAACATTTAATTGGAAACTTCCCTTTATGCTTACCTTGTCCTTCAGATTCTCTTTTCATAATCAATGCTTCAAGCTCTTCTAGCTCTCTTTCTTCTTCATCGATCTGTTTCATTTCATCCTCATACTTGAATGTCTTTCTTGATGAGCTTTCACCTGGATCATATCTTTGTTTATCTCTTCCAGAAGTAGTGGCCTTGAAAGAAAATTCTACCTTAGGAAGGGCATCACCAAATTCACTCAACTTAAAAGCAATAAGCTTACCAATCAACATATCTCTGGTAACATTTGTCATAGTTTGAAGCTCTTCAATAGCACTAGCTTTGAATTTGTAGGAAGTAGGAAAGGATCTAAGCACTTTAGCAACAATCTTTTATTCATCCAACTATCCACCAGGACATCTGATACCACACACAAGTCCATTCACTCTTTGCATGAAAGTAATAATGTTCTCATCATCACCCATTCTCAACAATTCATATTTCCCTTTTAGACTTTGTAGCTTAGCAATCTTCACATTAGCATCACCTTCATACAAGGTTTCCAACTTTTTCGAGATCTCATTTAAGTAGTCTTCAGATCCATCACATTTTTCATCTTAGTATCATTCAAAGCACTCAACAATGCCTTCTTAGCCTAGATATTATACTCAGCATCCATAATCTTAGCAGTAGTAGTAGGACCATTCTAAGGAATAACATACCTATGACTTGTAATAAACTGGTAGGCTTCACCAATGCATCTCAAATGGCAATCCATTCAAGTCTTCCACAAAGAATAATTTGTTCCATCAAATCTAGGACTATCCTTCTTATATGTTTCCATCCTGGATCACCTCAAGTTTTTAAACTTCTTCTAGGGAACCTGCTCTGATACCAATTGTTGGAAACTCAAGGAAAGACAACTGAGATGGGGGGTGAATTAGTTGTCACAGAATTTCAAACTTATTCAACTTATTAACCTTATTCTTAGATCTGATCAATAACTATGAAAGCATAAGTGAACAACACATCAAAAACACACATAACACCAAGATTTTTACATGGAAACCCTGTTAGGGGAAAAACCATGGTGGAGGTCAATCCACAAGATTATACCTTGTTAAAAGTATAAAGAAATATGAATGGGGAATGCACATGAATTTAGGCACACTACCTAGAGCTCATTGCTCAATTACAAAAGGAAGACACATTGTCTTACAGAAAGATTCTAATTACATCCATCAGATTTGAACTGAGAAAACAACATCTACTAATGCCTGATTATAGTTCTGGTTAAGCTCATGAACACTTCTTCACTCTTTTTAACTATTCTTCACACTTTGCTCTACCTTCATATGATTTAAACAATATTCTTACATAGGACTTGCACACTTCACACTCTCATGCCTTCAAAGAAGAAAATAATCACTTATATATATCCGCAACAAGGAATTACATCGCTACAAGTCGGCTTCAACAAAAGAATAAAAGAATATAAGCAGTCAGCCCAAAACAATAAACATTATTCATACGAATCAACCAAGGTCTGCCATAACATAGTGAAGACCCAAAATAATATCCTCAAACATGAACCACTTCAATTAATTACTCATCGAAGGTCCACAATGCGCTACAAACACCTTGCCAAGAACATGAAAAACATGAACAACTAAGAGAAAATATCGAATCGCAAACACAACAATCAATGCAGACGTGCAACATAGATAGAGCACAAACTAGAAACATCCAAAAACATCATGAATCAGCAGAGAATCATCTGCAGCAACTGAACTTACTGGATTGCTAAGTGATGAGTTTTATTGCAAGAATGTGATGGGTGAGACTGTGGAGCACGGGCAGGAAAAGTAGAATTTTGAATCTCTGAACAATGGAGTAGGCCATGGAACATGATCTAAGGAATCCCAAGCAAAATTGGTGCATGTTCTGAGTGCAGAGAAAGGTAAGTTTGAATCTGATGACAAGGACACTGGAAACAAAATCCAGGTGGACCCAGGAGGAAAGACAAATCTGGGGGGGTCCCCTGAAGGACAACAAGGCGAAAAAGGAAAATTTTCCAATGAAGTGGTAGGGACCATTGATAGGGAAGGAGCAAAGCACAAACCTTGGTCTTCACTATTTGGTGTTAAACCAAACAATAAATCAATTTTCCCTCTAGTGAGTAATCATTCTAATCCAGCGAAAGGTAAGTTTTCCATCTCTATGTTTGATCCTATTATTGATCATAATATTGCTTTGATGGATAAAGTCCTGGTTGGAAATTTTATGGGCCCTAGACCAAATGTTGAGGTGGTTAGGGAGTTTGTAAAAAACAAGTGGAGAACTAATGGGAAAGTTATGGTGGCTGCTCTTCCTAGAGGTTTCTTTTCCTTTGAGTTCACCTGCAAGGAGGATATTTTGGCTGTGAGGAGTGGCGGACCTTGGGTCATTGGAAAATCCTCCCTAGCCATTAAGAAGTGGACCTATCACGTGGATCTCTCTGACTCTATCTTTGAGAATGTTTTAGTTTGGGCTAGACTCTCGGGTCTCCCTCTAGAATACTAGAAGAGGAAATTTTCAACGACATTGCTAGTTCTTTTGGAGAACTGCTATCTATTGACCCTATGACAGCAGCTAGAAAGTGGTTAGCGTTTGCTCGAATCTGTGTGGGAGTTTCACAAAGTGTTGACCTTCTTCTTCAATAGATATTCAATCTAAGTTGGCAACCTGGACGCAAACTATAGAGTTTGAGTCCATTCCCTTTGCCTACTTTAAATGTAGAAAAATGGGGCATTGGGCTAAGAAATGTCCATTAAATGTTAGTAAAGAAAAAGAAAATCACCTGTCCAACCCTAAGACTATCTGGAGAAATAAATCTGACAAGGAAGGACAAGGAAGCAATACCAATACGCTTAATGAGGACGCTAGTAGGAAAAATGAAACTCAGAGGAATACCTCTAACAATAATGGTGAAACATAATCTAAGGATCCTAATGCGCAAAAGAATCACCAAATAAGGGTAGAAAATAATGAAGGTCCTAAGGAAGATGATGAGAAAACATTGGAAAATATGGAGGAAGGTAAAAGGTATGAGGACTTTGTTTCCTCTACTCTTAAGATCTTACCAGAAGGAAAAGAAAATGGGTTTCCTAGATTGGAGGACATTCCTATCCAGGGTCTATCTTTCAATATTGGCATTCCCATCCTAAATACGACCTCTGTTGAATGCTCCCCTTTGAGTGACCCTCTTAATCTCAGGGAAAATACTACCCCAGATTTTGCTAAGGACACCTTTGAGGATCTGAGCTAGAACACCAAACTTTTGAGTGATAATCTGAATTAGCCTAGGAATGGTCTAATGGATACCCTCCCTTGGGAGAAAAGAAGAATGTATGATAAGGAATGGGAATCTAGCAAAGAGATGGAGAGCCAAGAAGATACTAATTGGGAAGAATTCCTCTCTCATTCTAAGAAAAAGAAGGAGAAAAGAAAACATGAAAATACTCTGAGTGGAGTTGTTACTAGAACAAGAGCAAAGGTGGATTGTGGAGCTACTAAGCTTATCCAGGGACGAATATCGAGAAAATGGTAGAGATAGCATGAAAGCTTTCAAGATATATCGGATGGTGTTAAAAAGACCATTCCGGAGATTCTCCAATCCCCTAGTAAGATATGAAGATTATGTCTTGGAATATAAGAGGGCTCAATAGCCTTCACAAGAGGGATGTTTTACACAATTTTGTTAGGGATCATAAACCTAATATTCTCCTCATCCAAGAAACTAAAATGTCCAAAGAAAAGGTGGAGAAGATCAAAATGTTTCAGAACTATGGGATTCAAGGAAATAGTTCAGATGGTGCGTTAGGAGGCATTGCTACATTTGGAACCAGAACCTCATTAAAGGGGAACCTTTGTTGGAGAGAAACAATCATGTGGCTACTAAATTCACACATATCAGAGATAACTTTAACTAGATTTAGTCAAACATATATGCTCCTAATGGGAAAGGAGCTAGAAAATCTTTTTGGAATGAGCTCTCTGCTTTCTATAGGAATTTTGATAATGACCATGATAGTTATGGGCGATTTTAATACTCCCCTTCTAAATGAGGAGAAATTTGGAGGCTCTCAAGTGAATTAGGAGAGTAAATCTGATCTCTTCGATTTCATCAACAACAAGGAGTTGATTGATATGGACTTGCAAGGGACTCAGTATACATGGTCGAATAGAAAAATTCGTAAGGAACTTATTCGAGTAAGGTTAGATAGAACTTTAATTTTTCATTAGTGGATTTTAAGTTATTTTTCTCTCTTAAAGCTCTTTCTAGAGTTGGGTCAGATCACTTCCCCATAAGTTTTTTGGTAGACCCTATAATAAAGGTGTAGAAAAACTCTCCCTTTAGATTTGAGAGAATGTGGCTGCCCCACCCCCTTATCTTTGATGAAATTAGGAAATGGTGGAATATTGTTGTTCTGAGTACTGCTATGTTCAGAATTGCTAAAAAACTAAGAGAAGTCAAACACAATTTAAGAAGATGGAAAAAGGAATCCTTTGGAAACATTTTTGGTATTAAATCTAAACTTTAAATGGAACTTGCGGGGATCTAGGACAAAATCTAGAAGGAAGGATACAATGAAAATAGTAAGGATAGAGAAAATGAGTTGTTGGTGAAATTGCATGACATAATAGCAAAAGAGGAGGAGGTCTAGAGGAAGAGATCGAGGCTATTGTGGCTCTCAGCTGGAGACAAAAATACATGGTACTTACATTTATCTGCTTCTAAACACAGGGCCACCAATAGAATCGCTTCTATAGAAGTTAATGGTACTAGATTTGAGGAAGAGGAAGACATCAAAAGGCAAGTTGTCCACTTCTATAGTAACCCTCTTTCAGTGAGTGGGGAAATCAATCAAAATGACCAAGACTTTTTATTAGAGGTCATCCCCAAGGTTGGTGTTAGGGAAGACAATGGAAAGCTAGCATCTATCCCCTCTAAGGAGGAAATTAGGAAATTTGTCTTTTCTTTTGAAGGAAATAAGGCCCCTGGGCCTGATGGATTTCCTATGTTCTTTTTTCAATGGTTTTGGGATATTGTGCAAAATGATGTTGTGAATGTTGTTAAGGAATTCTTTAGTTCTAGAAGGATCCTTAAGGAACTAAATGCTACTTTTTTGGTCCTTATTCCTAAGAAACCAGGGGAAATGGAGTTTCAGGCGTTTAGACCCATTAATCTTTGCAACTCTCTCTATAGAATCATATCAAAGGTCTTGACTTCAAGGATCATTTCTATCCTTCCTTTGTTGATTTCCCCTCAGTAGAATGGTTTTGTTCCTAGAAGGAAAATCTTAGATTCCATAGTCACAATCCATGAGAATATTCACTCACTTGTGGAATCTAAAATTGAAGGGTTTCTTCTTAAGCTAAACATATCCAAAGCTTATGACCGTGTTGACTGGGGGTTCTTATTCAAAATTCTAAGGGGGTTTGGATTCAGTAGCAGAGTCATTCAGTTGGTGAATCAGTTGGATACTATGGTCTCCACATCTATTATTGTGAATGGATCTCCCTCTATATTCTTTCAAAATTCAAGAGGTTTAAGATAGGGTGACCCTATCTCACCTATTCTTTTTACTATAATGGTTGAAAGCCTGGGAAGGAATCTTAAGAGATTGATTGAACAAAGGTCTCTTGAAGGTCTTAGTCCTTCTTCCATGAATCTAATTTTTTCTCACCAATAGTTTGTTGATGACACAATGTTGATGGGAAGATCTACAGTGAATGAGGCTAAGACTTTGAAAAAAACTTTGGACATGTATGAGAAGGCAACAGGGCAGATGGTCAATAGACAAAAGAGTTCCATCTTTTTCTTCAATACCCCTGAGAATAGATAGGTCAAGATTGCAAGAATCCTTGGTTGTAGAGTGAAATCATTACCTTCTTATCTTGACTTATGTTATTCCTTAAACCTCTACACTCCTTTTGGTGCTCTTTGGTTGACAAGTTCAAAAAGAAGTTGGCAGGTTGGAAATGAGCTATTTTGAGCCAAGCTGGAAAAATTTAGCTTCTTAAAGCTTGTCTTCAAAACCTCCTAGTTTATGCTTTAAGCCTCTCCAAAATCACTGCTAAATACACTGAGGCCATTGAAAAGATCCAGAAAAGATTCCTTTGTTCTAGAGTGGAGGAAAGAAAAAGAATGCCTCTTATAGGGTGGGATTTGGTTTGTAGACTGAAAACCTTTGGGGGTTTAGGTCTCAGAAAATTTAGAATTATTAATAATACTCTCCCAGCCAAAGAAATATGGAGATCTTTCTCATTCGGTAGAGAATGGAAAGACATTTCAAGAAGTAAATATATGGCTGACTATATGTCCCTCAAAGCTCTGCTAGACTCTCCTATCCTCCCTCATGGCTTAGCTTGTTGGAATGATATGATTACTAGTAGAAAAATTTTGGAATCAGGGATAGGATGGCACATCAAAAGTGGCAATCAAGCTAGATTTTGGGAGGATAAATGGCTCTTTAAGGAGCCCCTTATTAATATTGAAAGATTCAATAGATGGGCAGAGCAATGTAAATTTGCTTTTGAGGAACTTGTCAAAGATTACTAGTATGAAGGAGACTGGGTGAACTTATGCATGATTAATCAGGAGTTGGCTCAGCTTCAATCCTCCTTAAAGGCTGTCAGTTTGGGACAGACTCAGCAGGATGATACTCTTGTTTGGATGGACAACCCTTCAGGTAACTACTTTGTCTCATTGATAAAGAATTGGATTGAAGAAGCAAAGTCTATTCTAGACAAGTTTGAAAAATTAGAAGTTTCACACATCTACAGGGAAGCTAACAACATGATAGATTACTTTGTGAATGAAGGGCTTAGGAAGCAAGGATTGAACACGTGGCAGAATTGTAGAGACTTGAGAACTAAAGTTAGGGCCTTACTAGATTATGATGTTACGCATGGGAAAGAGGAAAATACATTTAATGATTAAATGGAAAGGGGCTAGGTACATCAAAATCAAGAGATTTTATGGGGTCACGTCATGTTAATTAAAAGGGAAGAATTAGTGGCACACTTTGTGGGTGCATTGGAACAACTGCATAATTCTGCAATAAGGTGTAAATGAAAATGGGGGGAGACAGGAAAAGAGTTGAGCCAAAAAGCTATGAGGTGCACACTAGGAATGACAAGGTTTGGAAGTAGATTGAAAGAGGTGGGCTGGTTTCATTTCTAGGAAAACTTCATGGGCTGGATATCATGGCCACGAGCTCCTTCGAGAAGAACCAGAACAATGGTGAAATAATTCTCTTTGGAAGAAAGGTGAACCTGGACGAGCAAATTATAGGGTAGATTACTATAATGTCAACTAAGGGTGTGAATTTTTATCCCGACAAAAGGTTTTCTGATGAGGCGGTAATAAGATTTCCTAAGAAGGACAAGGAGATATTAAAATTGGTTAAAATTTCTAAAAGCTATTTCGAAATTGCCACTATCAAGGCGATGTGGAGAAAGGTACTTCGTGTTATAATGGAGTATATCACACTGGACGGGAGATTTACCAAAGTGTATGGTCATCATTTTTCCATTCTTAACCACTTCCACCATAAGGTACGGATTTCTTTTCCTCACCACCTGTTATGTTCGTTGAGTAATAGCCTTAAGGACCATAAGAAAAATTATAGGAGATACCCTATTCTTCATCCTAGTCTTATTAGGTTAATATATAAACACTATCAAAGTATGTCAACTTTATCTAAACCTATTTCCTCCATGATGTCTGAGGACTATGATAGGGATAGTGGGGGTTCAGAGAATCAACCTAACCAGGAGAATTGTTGAATCCCACCCATCCTCTGAGATGTCTAGTAAGAAAACCCAGTCTAAAACACCCCAGCTTGCTAAAGCTAACCTTGAGACCTACTCTGATTGCTCTGTCCCCTTAAAGAATCTTGTTCTCAAGGGCTCGCTTGCCAACAAGTTGGTTTCCTACTCTATTGACTCCCTTGAAGATAAAGTTGAGAACCATGAAGCTAGTAGAAATTTTGTGCCCTCCCCTCCTACCTCTTTCAGATTTGAAGGTCCCAAATTTCCTAGCTCCCCCAACCCGGGTGATGTTAACCTAATATTAGACCAAGTTCAGTCTGGTGACATTCTAACTTCTTCTAGAAATGGCATTAGTGACATTTTCAAGGTTTTGAAATGGGCCTACCAAGAAATTAATGATCTTAATCAAAGAAATAGGGCTTTGTATAATAAGTCGAAGGAGTTGGAACTAAAGTTGGCCACTCTTAGCAACAAAGAAGGGAAACAAAATAATAACAGTATTGGAAAGGAAGGAGGTGAAATTGAGGAAAAGTACAAGTCTCTAGAAGCTGAAATGGTTAAAATAAAAAATAACTTGAAAACCGTTGTGGAAAAAACCACAAAATGGCTAGGCACAATCATTAATGCTATGTCTAAAAAGTTGGAAAAAATGAAAGAGGGTTTGTTGGTTGTTGATTTGGAAGAGAACAAGGAGAGCAAAAACGAGGACCAAGGTATTTCGAAAAGGACCCATACCAATCTCAAAAGGAAAGCGCCTCCCACTACCCAGATGGTTCAGATCTTAAAGAGGGGGGTTCAGGATATAAACGGGTTGGTAGCTAAGACTGTAGATTTATTAAAGACCCAAATTTAGCTATTGTTGGATTTTTGTCTAGTTTTTTTTATATTGTGGCCTTTGCTGGCCTTTTTGGTGGCTATGGACTTTTATTGTTGTTGTTTTTACAGCCTTTATGACTTTGTTGTCTTTAACGATTCTGTCTTTAGTTTGTAAACATCATGGTTTCGAGTCCTTGTAAAACCCATTTTTTCCTCTTTCAAAAATTGAACTTACTAAAATCACATAATTCTTCATTCACAAACACAAACTGAAGTAATAGAAAAACTGTCAAAATAAAAATCTTTATAACTTGATCAAATCTTCACATGAATCTCTGAAACTTTACGTGGATAAACTAGATGCACTCAACAAGAAACTTTTTAGTCCACAACCTCTAAATAGCAATGTATTGAACTCATTGATAGACTGAACTTCACTTCACCATTGACAACTTGCAACTCTTTTTATTACAATTTTCTCAATATCCTCGATATATATAGTTTCTAATGCATTAATGCTAATATTTTTGACATCAATGACAACCACATATCAGCAACACAACCACAACATCTAATAGATAGATTACTTCTCTCAAACAGTAAACTTCCTCACAAAAATAATAGAACTCTCTCCCTTTCTCACTCAAAATTAAACAAATTATGGTTGGAAATAATGCAGAATAAATATTTGCAAGAGAATAAGGAATTGTAAAGATGCATCCCTTCAAATGAAATGGCTCTACTATTTATAAAGCATCTTGATAGCTTCACAGCCTATAGTTTAGGCATGATAATGGATAACAAACACCATGCAAGGCAATAGATGAAGCACAACAAAAAGGTGGCAATAAAACAAGCTCATACTCAACAAAAACTCCAACAAATCAACTTGCAATACTGACAACAATCAAAGACTTATTCAAATCTGCATATGCTCAATTTGAATTATCTCATGCAATAGACATCTATAGAAAAATTAGGTTTCCATAGGTGGTGCAAATTCCATCCACACTCTTCACTATTGGCACGGTTTCCCTTGCCATCAGAAACAACCAACTTCTAATTCATAACACCAAGCACTATCAATTTGGTTTGGAGATGAGTTGACTAAAGCATTAAATATGTTTGACAAAGTCATCGACAAATGTATAAAACATGGCAGATATGTTTACCAAGTCAAAGTTGATCTTTATAATAAGTTTCGACTATGTCCATGCTTTGCATTGACATAGACAGTCATTCAAAATGTAATACAAATGTTTCATATCACGTGACAATATGAGTGAGACTCAGATTCACAAAATGGTCATAAACAACTTCTATCGGCCTCTAATAACATAGTCATAAATGACTATAGTCAACCTTTATATATCAGCCTCTATCATGATAAATGGTAGTTGATTTCTATTAATATATAATATGCTAAATATATATTATTATATATATAATATATATCATATACATATATATATTTAAATACCATCATATATATATATATATGTATGTATATGTATATATATAAACATTAATATATATTTACATATATATATATATATCATAAAACAATGTAAGTATACATTTGATATATATGTATACATATAAATGAGTATAGGGAAGATATTGTTTGCATATATATATACATGTGTGTGTGTGTGTGTGAAAATATATGCCTCTATGTACACGTATATGTAGGTATATTTATAACAATGCATCCATATGAGCAAGTCCATCCACCAACATACGCTTGTATCGATACACATATACATATGGATATGTGTATATACCATACATATATATATATATGTTCACATTCAATTCACATATAGCCATTCACAATTACCATCATATTGATAAGTATTTGTGTGTGGTAAATCTATACATGTGCATATACATGTCATTAGATCCCATTGACATGTATGTGCATATATATACACATACTATATGTACATCCCACTTATCCATATAATCATAATAGTACAAGAAAGATATCGAAAGATCAAATAGATAAACATCAGCTAATAATGCATGCAATAGTAAACAAGACTCTTCTAATGTGGACATTTCAACTAAGGATGACTTACCAACTTCCCACAAACTGACTCAACTCAATCATTCTAATGTGGGGTGTGTATGCTCTGATAGTTTACTAAATTATCGGTTACCTGACCAAGATCTTCTCCTGAGTGATACTTCCCCTCCGCCTAGAGGAATAGAACATATACCTGCATCCACTAACACATGCAGTATAAATAAAACATCTCCAAAGTAGAATAATAATTCAATAACCATCTATTCATATATATGCAATATTTTCCCATGAAATAACATCAATTGAGATAACATTCACGTTGATAACAAGGTACAAGCACAATTAATTCATCTCCATAATTCACATTACATTCGCATTTACCCTATGTAGTAATAGTAAATAGTAATTACACAATTGGGGTGTAACAAAAAAAAAAAAAAATAGAAAATTACAAAAAATATTGAAAACATGCTTCAATGAGTTACAAATCTGTTCCCAAAAGAATTTAGAAAAATATGATTATTTAAGTCAAAATATGGATGACATACACGTGCATGGTATGGTAAGAAAACGTGACTTTTAAATAGTGGTTTTTAGAAACGCATATTGAAAATCAATTTATATCATCTGGGTATTGAACTAAATTGCATATTTGGAATAAATTTTATGATTAGTGATTTTTTAAGATTACATCTCTAAGTGCTTCAAATTTTAAGGTCATATGTGACAAATTCTAAAAATTAGGGGAAACACTTCCACTTTTTTTATGTGAAATCACCTCTATTATATGTTCTTAACCACTCAATTGATCTTCTAGTTTTCTTTTCAACCAAAACTCTAAATTGCTTAGATATATTAAACACATCAATTTTTCTTTTAAGAATATAGACCCATACCTTTCTAGAGTAATCATCTATAAATGTCACAAAATATGATGATCCTCCAAAAGAAACTATAAGGGATGGTCCTCAAACATCTGAATGAATATAATATAGAATACCCTTACTTCTATGAATCTCTACTTTAAATTTCTATCTAGATTGCTTGCCATAAACACAATGCTTGTAGAAATTAAAATTCAAATATTTTAAATTTGGAAGTAACTTACAGTTTAATAGTACCTTCAACCCTTTCTCGCTCATATGGCCCAGTCGTTGATGCCATAAATGAGTAGATTCATTTTCTTCCTTAGATACCCTTGTTGCTTCATTTATTACTATGCTGCCTTCTAGATTGTAAAGGTTTCTAACATTTGTAGCCTTCATGACCACCAAAACACCCTTGGACACTTTCATTGATCCACCTTGACTTGTAAATTTATAACCTCCAAAATCCTAAACTCCCAAAGAAATTAAATTATTTTTGAGTTCAGATACATGTCTTACCTCTGCTAAAGTCCTCACAATACCATCAAACATTTTAATCTTAATGCTCCCAATTCTAACAATCTTACAAGAAACATTATTTCTCATAAGAACATGTTCACTATCATCAAATGTGGTAAGAAGAAAACCAACTCTTATATGGGCACATGTGATTAGAAGCACCAGAATCTAATAACCATTCCTCATGATATTGAAAGGAATTACAAACATATAAAACTTCATCAACCGTACTTGAACTTGTCTCAACTAGATTTTCTTCCTTTTTGGAGTTATCATTGTTTTTTTTCCTCTTCCAACAATCTTTCTTGAGATGCCTTGATTTATTGCAATACCAACATTTTCCCTTACCCTTTTTGCCTTTTGACTTAAATCTAGATGTACCTCTCAAATCTTCCCCTTTTTCTATGAATCGACCTCTAACCACAATTGCTTCTGAAGTAGAGGTTTATATGTTATATTTTCTTTGCACCTCTTTAGACAACAAATCTCCCACAACAGAATAAAATTCAAGGGTGTCAGTTGTGTTAAAGCTAATAGAAGTGATTAAGTGATTATAAGATTTAGCAATGAATACAATAACGTAATTGTCTTGTCTTCATATTCAACTTTTACACCCATACTAGCTAATTGACATATAAGAGTAATGAAAATATTTAAATGATAAAAAAAATTATACCTTCATTCACAAACTATACAACTGCCTCTTCAAGTAGATCCAATTTGTCAAGAACTTTATCATATAAAGACTCTCCATTTTACTTCATAAGCCTGCAGTTGTTTCCTCTCCAACAATGTTGAAAAGAACATCATCTGCTAAACACAACCGAATTGTGCTAGGAGCTCTTATCTCTAGATCCTCCCAATCTTCATTAGTCATGTTTTTAGATTTCTTTCTCTTTCCAACTAACGCTTTTCGCAATCCTTATTGTACTAACAAATCACGCATCTTGAGCATACATAACTCAAAATTATTCTTCCCATTGAATTTCTCCACCTCGGACCTTGCATTTGAAACCTTTGTCATCTGATGCTACAAAAAAAACACCAAATCCTAACTAATTTCTACAAAATAATTGATTTGATACCACATGTTGTGTAAACGGAAATGTAAAATCTAGAAAACTAATAATATTATGTATTACAAATTAGTTGCAAAGAATAATGAAGAAAATGAAATGGAATAACAAAATAATAAACAAGACACAAATTTACGTGGTAAAACCTTGACAATATGTCAAGGAAACATCTATGGGGCAAAGTATTGGTATTCTTATTGCTCAGAAAAATTGATTACAACCTTCACATAGTTGTTGCTCTTCAATTACAATTCATCACAATTACAATTGCTTTTAAGGTAGTAAGATATATATAATATCTTCAACTTGTGTTGAACATAGAAAAATTCAGCTTTGTTTTCATTGTTTTATTTTTTATTTTAGATCTTTATCTTTTCCAAAAGATTCCAAAGATAAGATTTTCCAAAAATAAGACTTTGCTTTAATTCCATTATCTTTCCAAAAGATAAACTCTGCTTTCTTTCTAATTTTATTGTCATAATCTAACAACCCCAAATTGATTATATGGAACAATATGGCTCGAAAAAAATAGATCCTTTTGGGATTCAACAAGATCTTGGGAAAAAGTATAGAAGTTGCAATTGGAGAATTGGGAAGTGTGATCAGTGACAAGGTTTGGTCTATCAAAGAGAGTGAAGTTAGTTAGGTAGGCGCCTGGCCACAATTTTGGTGGCTGGGTCAAACAAGTAATGTTTTTGGGCCTAATCAAGTCTTAAAGATTGACTGGGCCTAAGTTCAATTTCGACGACACAGCTAAGAGAAATCTGGGCAAGGTTGGAGGAAGGGGAGTGTTCAGAGATGTGGAGGGGCAACCTTTAAGCTTCTTCTCTTATGATTTTGGTGTTGAGTCCAAATAACATGGCTGAGGCTAGGGCTATGCTATGGGGTATTATAATAGCTAGGGATAAGGGCTGGATAAAATTATGGGTGGAGGGGGTTTCAAAATTGGTAATAGAGGCAATGAACGGCGGCTCGATTCGGTATTGGAGATTGGAGGTGATCTTAGATGAAACCAAAGTTTGATTGATCATTTTGAGGAGGTTCGATTTTCCCATATAGGTAGGACGGGTAACCAAGTGACTAATTGGTTGGCTAACTAAGGTTCTCACATGGAGGAGGAAATCGAAGAAAGTTTTATAAGTTGGTGGGAGGATTTCCCTATTAACACTCTCAAATTGATGCAAAATGATATCGAAGAACATCCACCCGATAACGGGTTGTAAATGAAGTGTTCGAGATGTTATCCGGGGGACGGATGTATTTAAGATGGAGTGAGATGTAATTAAGATGGGCATTTAAGATATTATGGTGGCGGTGTATGTGTCTTGATGATTTTGGTATTGTTTTCTATTATGTTGTTTATTTTCTCTGTCGTGGTGGTGGCTTGTTCTAATGCTGCTTTTGTGCATTTTTCATTGCTGGGTCTACAAGTAAGAGGCATGTTGGAAGCGTAGAGATCAAGAAGAACCAAGGCTTGGGAAAGGGGAAGGTGGTAGCCGGCAAGTGGAGGAAAAAGGGGGTATGTTATAACGAAACATTAGGAGGGTTCACGGACAGAGATATTGAGAGTACTAATCTGAGAAGGTGGATGAAGAAAATCTGAGTGTTGTCCAAGGATTTGGACGGTATACTGGAAGTGGGTGTGTGCTTGGCTATGGCTGAATTTTTGTTGGACCCTAAACATTCTCGGGGTCATTGGAATGCATTCGACACAACCCAATTTCTCTCTTGTGCTTCAATCCTGGTGCTGGATACATGTTCACATTTGCTTCACGATGATGTTGGTGGCGTGGTTTAATAGGAAAATTGCGCTCTACGAATGCCTCATGGTCCATTTGCATACATTTTTGAAGAGGCAAGCTTGCCTTCGGTTGGCAGTGGTGGAGTTTGCTAAATATCTCGAGATAGATATGACTGGGGCAGTATATCCAATGTGTGCGGAATGCTGCTCGGTGGGCATGGTACATGTGGATGTGGCTTCTACTGATGGGAAGACTTCGACATGCAATATTAATGATAATGCTCTTAGTCTCAGTGGGTTGGGGCCTGTATAAATTGCCCTTCCACTCGCATAGTATAATAGCTTAGGTCTTGTTATCTGGGTGGGTGTTCTTTTCTGGATGGTTGTTTTTCTTTTGTCAGTTGTGGCCTGCTCGGGTTTGATGTTAGGTTGTTCAAGTGGTTGATTCATGTAATCGTATTCAGTTTTGCTCTATGTTATCAGAGACGAGAAACGTAACAGCCACGTGAGGAGAAACTGGATTTTTAAAAGTTGTTTATAAGAAATATATATATATATATATATATTAAAAATTCAAATTTATTATAAATTTTATTTCACATAAAAATAAATTTAAAAATTGTGAAATAAAATAATCAAATATAAATCAAAAATAGTATTATTATTATTTTTAATTTTTTAAATATATAAAGTATTAATATATATATATATATATTCTAAAAATAATAATTTCTTTTATTTAATATATTATATTTTTATAACAATAAGCATGAGTCTAGCAACATAATTGTTGATAAAACAAACTATTTTTTAAAAATATTCAAAAAAGCAATGGTTATAAAAGAGTTGTCTTATTTGCAAGTCATTAAAACCTAGGAAATTGAAATGAAATGAAATGAAATATTTTAACGTCTACGAGGCCATAAAAGCCTATGAGACCCAAGAATAGCTCAGCTCTACAAAGTGGATTTTGATGATGTAGCTTGTCAATTTGACCAACCTTTCCTCCTCAAACAAGGTATTTAAGTTATCAACTTGTAAGGTGTCCTCATAAGTGACCCGAATATCTTTATACATTGAGCACTCCATAACAAAGTGTCATTCTATCTCCACCAATCCCATGTTGCAAAATCAACATATTCATTTTTCCCACTCTTCTTTAGGAACCATCCATCTCCCTGTTTCACATCTAAGACAATGTGAGCTAGTACGAAGTTGGGCTATCAACATCTTTGCTCTTTATTTAATATTAAAACAATGCTTACTCGTTGCATTTCTCGTAATACAAGTTTTGCTTGGACTTTGGGATGGGCCCATTTTTTAAGGTTCTTGGTCTTGAAAACTAGGTTTTCTATTAAAAATTTTATATATTGAATTTTAAAAGTCAAAATAAAATATTATATTTATATATTTAAAATATATATTTTAATCTCAATGGACCAATGTAAAGACTATTTTACAAAATAGGCATAAGAAGCTTAAAAGAATATGAAAATAAAAAATTAAAATTAATAATTTGATATTTAAAAATTATTTATATATTTTTCCTTAATTGCTTCTAGATACATATTAGAATTTATTTATTAATAAATAAAAATTCAAAATATAATACAATTTTAAATTTCAATTAGTTAATAGATTTTCATTCTCAATATTGTTTGAGAATAATTTCAAATAAAAAACACATAAAACTATGAAGATTTTTAGTGGTAGGCACCTCATACTATTTATTTGGAATTGTTTTCAAGTAATTGAAAGCCAAAACAATGAGAATATCATAACAGAATAATTGACATGATATGCTAATAAAAAATTAAAATAGAACAATTAACATAAAATAATAATAAAATAAAACTGTTCAAAAAAACAAAGCTGTTTTAAAAAATAAAGCTAAAAGAAAGATTTTTGTATTATATTTAGAAACATATGAGTGCGTATATATATTTATATATCTATACATCTCTGGACTCTCAACTGATTTAATCCCTAATCTAAAATCATCATGGAGGTGGATGAAGAAGAACCAAAGATGCCTCCCTCCTACTCAGAAGGTAACTATTTATTAAGAACAAACTCGTGCAATTTTGATTCTTTTGGGGACTGTCTTGTTTGAAGTCTGACTACATTATTTCTGTAACCCTAATGTTATATAAGAAACATGATAGCTCTATTTGGGGTTTTGTGATAAGTATGTACTAATTGTGATATTAATGTTAGAATTCACTTTATATTCAGAGTTGATTCCAGGAATTTTAAACGAGGTTACCTTACCCATCATTGGTCGGATGGCACTCTATACTAAATATAGATTGGCCACATTGAACAGAGATTGGGAGGAGGCCCTGATGAATCCTCTTCCTGCCTAAGCTAAATTTTATGCATATTACAGTCGTCGATTGAACCCTCGACCTCTGGCCAACCCCAAATCAATTTTTGTATATACTTTTACCAACCCCTTTCGTCCGGTTTTGGATTCTCTCAGTATTTATCAAGACGGTGCTCTAACAAGTCTCCCACTCCCCAATTGCATTCGGGTGGGTTCTCCTAAGTCCATAAGATTTGTTGTTGCAGACAAACGAATATATTCTCTTGTTCCTACCTTTGATGGCCATCATGAGGTGAGTGTACTCGATTTGTGCAGGGGAACACTTTGCTTTCACTGGGAAAGTGTGGCCACAATGACAATCCCAGAGCGAGGGCTTGTATGGTCTTCAACTCTCATTAGCCAAGGTAAATATATTATTCCGCTTATGCATTGCAACTCCAACAAAGATACTATTTCACTGTACTTTCATCTGGCACATTTTCACACGCATTAACAATTCACTGTCGGTAATTTATTGTCATGACATATTCATCGTGCATACAATTCATTATCAGCAATTCATCATCGTGGTACATTTATCGCATACACCTTTTTCATGCGTGCAGTAGAATCTCTGTACTTTTTCTTTAGGTGTTCTTGGCCGCTTAAATATTGAAAAATGTATGTGTGATGAATATACCACGATGATGAATTGCTGATGGTAAATTGTATGCGTGATGAATATATTACGATGATGAATTGTTGGTGGTGAATTGCTAACAATGAATTGCTGAAGATGAATTTTCTTCGATCCATTTTCACACTAACTTTATCTTTTTCTAGATGGAAGCTCAAGTGTTACCTCTATCTGGACTTGTCAAATTGATTCAGACATTCTAAGTGACCTGTCTCTCTGGAGGCACACATATGTATCTGAAGAACAGTGGGAATGGGAGAGGATTCATCCTCCCTTTCCATCTCTATCTTCACCACCACTGCAAAATGATAAATTTCCTCCCAAATATCTGGAGATACATGACAAAGAAAAGAAGCTCCGATATCTTTATAAGAGGAATATTTGTAGTCGAGTCATCTTGTCTCCAATAACATTCTCCATGTACAAAATCTATTGGCCTGGTCATATGTTGGTGATGTTCAAAGATGACTATGATGCCAACACTGGAGAATTGAATGCTATACATCGAGTAATAACAACTGCGAGAAGTTCCATTGACACTGATATTAATTTACAGAAAATGTGCCTCAAAAATCAAAGTGTAGAGTTGATTGTTCATAGTGCAGAATGGACAACATTTCAAAATGATTGGCAAAGTTATATTTCCCGACGTGAGATTCACTGTCAACGGTTTATGAGAATTTCAGATGATTCGTTTAACAGCGGCTGCAAAGAATGGGAAGGGCAGTTTAGCCTGCCTGGCTGGGACAGAGCCAGCGGAGAAAAGCTGAACAGCATAAGTATGACACAAGAAGGAATCATCTTCATTTATTACCGTATTGCAACAAAACCAGAACGTAAAGGAACATGGTTATCAAAGATGTTATCATGTGCATGGCAGGTCGTCAATTTTGTATGCCTGGGATTACAGGGATTGCCAAGTGATGAATAGTGGGAATCCTAGATTTTAAATTTCTCTTTTGATCCAGCTTGCACCCTGGGAACTGTTAAATGTTGTGTATGTTTGCATGCTCTGATATGTTATAAATGCGGAAGCTTTAACCCAGAGACATTAAATTTACAGCATAAATTAGATGTAAAGAAGTAACGAGAAAAATAAAGAAGAATAACAGAACAAATGAAAATACACAGATTTGCGTGGTAAAACCTTGACAATTTGCCAAGGAAACATCCACGGGGCAAGTATTGGTAATCTTATTGCTCAGAGGAAAAACAATTACATCTGCAATCTTCACGGCTGCAGCAAAATTGCTCTTACAATTCATATTTTTTCCTTCAAGAGAACAAGTATTTATAACCTCTTGAAAAAATAACAATACTCTCTCAACATAGAATAAAACCAAAATTATTCCTTCAAAGAAAATTGAAAACTTTCTTCCAGATGCAAAAAAACTGTTCTTTTTCTAAAATGAGAGAAAGATTGTTTTATTATTTTAATAATCTTGTTTTTCTTGTTGTGATTGTTTTAACAATTTTTTTTCTGTTTTCATTGTTGTCACAATCCAACATGATAATGGGGAATTTTGGTTCAATATAAGTATTAAGATTGTTCTGTGGGATGGCTGCTCCAGTGGACCTTGTCTTGTGTAACAAACTCGAGGATCATATAGGTTAACTGTTATACGAATTATATAGAATGTTGCAGCTTTCTTGTTTAGTGATGCAATTTACTAGAATATGAATTTGAATTGTGATGATTTTGGGAAAGAACTGTCAGTTTTTTGCATTAATGTTTTGGGTTCTAGGAAAATTTACCATCAAAATTTCAGCGCAGGAAAATTCACCATCATCAGCAATTCACCGTCATGGAAAATTAACCGGCAAATAATTTATGCAATTAGTTTTTGATGCGGTGAATTTTCCTCGGTGAATTGTTGATGGTGAATTTGTCGCATGTCAATGTTTTCATTAGGAATCAACATTATACATAGTTTCAAGTTTTAAAATTTTATAATTAGATATAATATAAATTTTTTAAAAAAATTAATATATATGATATTTGTATCTTAATTAACTATTAATTTTAAGAGAACTATTCTTGATCATTATTTATATATTCTATATTATTTTAAATTATAAGATATTTTAAAAAATATTTAAACTAATAGTGTTTTTTAAATTATGTTGATATGTGTTTTCTTAGTGAAAAGAATTACATGAAATACATATATCAATAGTAGAGATTAAAAAACCTACTATCAAATAAATATTGGCCATTGCAATAAATATATGATTGTGATGTAAAACATTGTCATATTGCAATAAATTCATATTTGTAATTTATGAAAAAGATCTTGACCTTACATTTATTACATTTTCTAAAGTAATCTTATTTAAATAGTCATAAATGATGGAGAAGCAATAAGATCTTGAGCTTGTGTTTACTTCTCTATTCAATTTAAATTTATTGAGATGGAGATGCCAATTCTATTTGGTTTTCACATAAATAATCATGTTTCATAGCTCCTTTGTTACATTATGTCATCATTGAACAAACATGTGAATTAAGTATAATTGTTCCTTTTGAGTTAATACAAGATGTTGAAACATATTGGAATTTGTACAATATGAAATGCTAAGATAGTTTCTAAATGTATTCATGACTAATATATTTAGAAGAAATGCATAATAATTGAGTAAAAACCCATTTAAATGAATATGATACTCACATAATTTTCATAATTCTTGTATTTAAGATTTTATTTCATAGGTATGTTATTACGTGAATTCATAATTATTTGATCCTTTGTCCATGTCTTAAATGTGTTTGGTTCCAAATATATTGACCTTATAGTTATTAAATTTTTAAAAATAATTTTATTCAAATAATCATAAATGATGAAGAATCACTAAGATCTTGAGATTATATTTATTTCTCTATTCAAGTTAAATTTATTTAGATGGAGATATAAATTCTATATAGTCTTCACATAAATATGTTTCATTTAGCTTATTTGTTACATTGTGGCATCATTGAACAAACATGTGAATTAAGTGTAATTGTTACTTTTGAGTTAATGGATTAGATCAAACATACCAATGTTTCTATTCTATCAACTGTGTGAATTAAAAACTTATTCATGATTACCATATTTAGAAGAAATGCATAATACATGGGGTAAAACCATTTGGATGAATATGGTTTTTTACATACTTTTCATAATTCTTGTATTTAAGATTTCATTTCATAGATATGTTAAATTGGCTCAATTCATGATTGTTTAATCCTAGTGCATATTTTAAATGTGTTTTGATTAAAAAATATTAAATAAGCAATTTTCTAGGCCTATGTTTTGTAAACAAAGTGTTATAATTATAAACATGTATTATAATAATTCCTTATAATTTATCATATGTTAGGCATGTGTAGGAGTATATAATAGAAGAATCTTGCAACTATCATTGTTACATAAGTAAAAGAGATTGTTTGAGTTGTTTTAACCATTTAGCATATTCATTCAATAATTACATAATGAAAATATTACAAGTAGATAGCAATTTTTTTTCTTATTAAATCAAAGTGTGTGTGTGTGTGACAGAGAGATTGATAGGTCATATAACCATATAGCATGGAGATAGCATTTGAATTTTCTTGTACTAATTATTGGTTTTTTTAAGGATTGTGTATGTGTTCAATATGCACTATATTTTGCATAACTCAAATATTTTGTTTCATATTGTTATACAATACACGTATTTTAATCATTATGTATTATAGAACATAAAATATTCCACTCAAATCCCTAACCTCCTAATCGTTCCTACTACATGTTCTAAAGTGACTAACTTAAAAATTAGCCCTTAGATGGAAAAGTCTACAATTTATACATAGCATGCATCCCAATGCAAGCATATTTCATTTCTATGGTACAAAATTCATGTTTCCACAAAATGATTTCAACTCAAAATTTTAATATTCAAAAAGGAGAATAATAATTTTTTTCAACATTCCTAGAATACACCATTGTTGGATCTTCATGCCACTATTCACTAAAATTTTACTAAAATATAAAACTCAAAGTTTTATTTTTTATATCATAGTCTCTTGTCCCAAACCCACCCAAAACAAACTTTTTAGTTCACATATTTTTTTGAGAAAATTTGCAAGGGTCTATAGAACAATTCCACCATTTTCACTAAATTTGAAACCATTTAATTAAAAATTCTAACAATACTATTATTGCCCAAATCTACCTTGTGTCACACTTTTATAATCACATACAATTTTCTAAAAAAAAAAATCCCAAGGTTTGGAAATGAATCTATTTAAAATAGATATTAATGCCTACAATAATAAAATTATATTTATCAAATAAAAATCAACAAATACAAAGGAATGTACCTAATCCCATGAAAAGGAAGCATGGCCAAATCAATTCCATTTTTTTAAAAAGTAGGTACTTAATTCTATAATAAATTTGCACATTTAAACTATAATAAAAAGAATTAGAAATACCTTATATGTTAGCAATTGGGTGAATTGATTCAATCATTTGATCTTATGCACGCATTTCTTAAATGTGTTTGGATCAAAAGATATTAAATAAAAAAGAATTAGGCCCATGTTTTTTATAGTATAAAATGGAAAACAAGGGTCCCAACCCTATTATAGAGCAAACTCATAGGCCGGGGAGAACAATAAACTTGATAAAAGAGAAACTATGGTCCCAATCCATTTACAATAAAAATATTACAGAAGTAGAAAAAAATAACAAACACAACACCATGAAATAATACCAAGCCCTTAGTTAGAAAATATCACAACCTTGACCTTAGTGTGAGACTAAGATATATGTTTTAGAAGACTTTTCTTTCATCTTTAGATAATGGTCCAAGAAACTTCATTATCCAAATTATTATATTGAGGAGAGAAGGAGGGGATATCCTCTTGGAGACCTCAATTGGGGAAAACAAATGAGAGGAATGATTGGTTGAGGAAGCCAACCACCTAGTGGAATTCATGACACAAAATTGAGGAGGTAATCCAACACCATCCCCAAAAGAGGATCAACAATTACTAGAACATGATCAAGTAATGCAAATGGTGAAGGGTTCACCACCCCAACAATAGTCTAAGGAATAAAATACTCCAAAGAAAACTCATTGTGCCCCACCATTGGAGGTCCAAGAGGAATATCTTGAGAATTCCAACCATCAAAAATACCAACCATCAAGTGTTCAAAGAGGGAGTCACACCAACATGTAGCAAAACTAGCATTCTTGCAACATGAACATGGGAAACTAGAAGCAAAGTGCCTAGAAGTGAAGCATCACCTACAACGAAAGGGAAGACCTTAATAGTCAATAACTTGATTCTAAGGCCTATCCTTCACCTTTAAAATAACCTCCCTAGGAAATGCCTTGGAGGTGTCATGTCGGTGCTATAGAACTAGCATCTATAGGTAGTGTGACTATTATTCAAATTAATTGAGCCAAATTTTAAAAATTTCCCACTAGAATTGCTAATAGCTCTTCATAATAGGAATATTTTCAAAAATCAAGAGGGAGATTTAGTAATTTGACCCAAACTAGCACAATATGAAGGGGCTCTATAAGGGGATTAAAAGAAGGCAACTATGGCTTGAGTGAAAGAGAATCCTCACCTCACTACCACAACCTACCATAACATAGCAACTCCCTATCAATGTGGGAACCAAAAATAGCAATAAAAACCCATTGGCACAAGGGTAAAGCTCAATTTTTTATTCATGAGGGGCCTCCAAGATGCCAACATAGACTTGTTCAAGCTAGGTAGAGAGGGCCAAGGGTGATTAAATTTTCAAATAAAGGCATACTAAACATAATGAGAAATATTCTCACTAATATTTGGACCATGACGTATAGTAGGAGTTGGAGCATTGGGTAGAATGTTAATTTGAAGAGGGGGAATCAGAATCCACATATGCAGAATGAACAACTGCAAAAAAGGATGCATCCTTCCTACCAACAACAAGGTGAGTGGTAAGGACATCCAACAACACCCTAACACCCATGTGTCCATTACTAGAAGGCACTAAAAACCCATTACCACCATCATAGTAGCCAAAGCGGGTGTCAAGGCATGGTAGAAAACTAGGAGAAAGTAGAGGAACACTACATAAAACACTTCGACCAGCTAGAGGAACAAAAAATGGTGTGTCCACACCCCTAAACACACTACAAAGTTGTAGGAAATTATTTTCTAAAATAAAGTTCTTGTAGTATGCAATAGCAGAGAGGAAGCCATCTAGGAGTGAAAGATGTTCTAGGCCTATGTTACCTTGATAAAACATGTCATAGCTATAAACATGTATTGTGATATTTCCTTTTATTTTGTCATGTTAGGTTTATGTGGGAGTATATAATTAAAGCATCTTACAACTAGATCATTTATTCATAAATGTAAGAGAGTGATAAAATTATTTTAGGTATATAGCCTATTCATTCAATCATCACACGCAATTAGAAAATTACAAGTAGATATCTCTCTCTCTCTCTCTCTCTCTCTCTCTCTCTCTCTCTCTCTCTCTCTCTCTCTCTCTCTAATCATATAACATATTCATTAAATCATTATATAATATAAAAATTACAAGGAGATACCATATGGTTTTTCTTGTGCTAATTATTTCATTTTTTAAGGATTGTATGTGTGTTCAAAATGGTTGTTACAAATATTTTCATTTTCTTGATAAAAACTTGGTAGAAGACTTTAATGGAGTCTTGTTGTTTTATAGGAAATCTTGTATGATTTTATTTTTCTAAAAAATGAATTATATGATTTTATGTTGATTTCATAGCAACTAGCATCTTTGATTTTATTTAATTGTGAAAATAATCTTTTCTATTTATCAAATTCTAAAACTTTTACCAAGAGTTTCACTATCTTTGATCTCTATTTAGAATGGATCATAAGCCCTCACTTCCAACCACCTTATTCTCACAAAAACCTAGAATAAATCACTTCTCACAATGTGTCTCAAGGTATACACATCATTTATACAATATGTTCTACATATTTTATTATTAAAAAATACTCATATAGTTGCATGTCTTTGCAGTTTCTCAACCTATAGTAGAGATAGGAAGGCTAGCTTGAAGATCATTTGGATGGTAAAAATCCCCTCTTCATCACGATGAAGTCTTTTATTTTACAAATAAAATAATCTCCTTTTTTTTTTTCCTTTCTTTCTTTAGTTTCTTTAGAGAGTAGATTTTTTTCTAATCTTCTATTGAAATGATTTCTTACATTTGAAACACAAGTTCAGAAGCATGGGAAAATGCTTAGTCTTATTTTATTAAGAATATGAATTCCTTCTTTTTTGATTTTTCATCGTGCTTTGTTGTGTGATTGATCTTTTTCATGAATGCCATGAAAGTTTGTTGGACCAATGTTAGTCAATGACAATACCAAGTGTGAAAAAGGGCAGGGTAAGGGGGCATTTGTCACATTCCTAACATTAGACTAGCACACACCATTACTGGTTTTCCTCAACACATATTACTATTTAAAGTTTGAACTCATTACTTTCATTTATACTTACAACTGTATAATATGATAGTTGGACTTAACTAACATGTTACCCAACATAATGTTATCATTTCTATGATATCATGGCAACTCGAACCCGCATCATGTTTCACATTCCAGGTGAAATTCCCCATTCACTTCTATTGTACATCTCATATTGAATGTCTTATAAACTAATAAATTCCTACTGTATAATTTTTCTACCCTTGTGATTATCTTTTCTTGAGCTACTACCACCTTTAGCATTACAACTTACAACTTATTGCACTGCTTGAAGTGTACATGGTGTACCATGGGCATGCACATTTATTTACAAAATCTAGTGTCATCAACTTAATTAGTGCTTGAAGAATACAAACACCTCACCTGCACATAAATATTGCTTTAAGAATGAGATGCCACCACCACTAACATGCCAATTTACCACACAACTTGAGGCACACGTGCTAATGTGCACAACTATTTGCCAAATCTAGTGCCATCAACTCAATTAACATTCATGCAATATGGACACCTCACTTGCCCATAAATGTTTCAGACTGAAGTCCCCTATCAAAGGTAGGATATGAATGGTATCTTCATATGCCCCCCAGTAGTGGCTATCTAGCCATCAAGATACACCATATGCATCCGATGGGATTATGTCCCACCCATGAATTAATTTTGTCGTTGTAGTTGTTCGCCATCAGAAACATCAACAAAATTAGTGTCATAGCTTTCTCTCAGTGATTCTCTTCAGCCCAATAAATCTTCAAAATTTAATTGTGCTAAGGTGTCTACCATTTCTAACAAACTACAAAACCATTTCTACGCAGTAAAAAACCATTTTTGTGCTTAAAAAAACCATTTTTTCCTACAAACCTTCCCTCTATGCATGCAATTTTTTTCAACAATTTTGTTCAATCATTCTTATTGCTCAAACTATCATGAGAAATGGTTTGTCAGATATGCGATTTGTTTTGTGGTTTTGTGGTTTAATAGAAAAGTGATTTTACAATCGAGTTTTCTGGCATTGAGCTATGCATTAACAATTTTTTGTGATACACAAAATACCCTTTGCGTTGCACAAAGCCTCCTCGTTTGTTTGATATGCAATATTTTTAAGCTCAGATGTATCGGGTAGATAAACTACCTAGTATTTTTTAGAGACATTCTAGGCTAGATGTATCAGGGACATTATAAGCTCAAATGTATAGATATTCGCAGGAGCCTTAAAATGTACCATTGGGTATTATTTCCAGATATTCAAAGCTCAGAAATCCAAAAATGGTTTCGTGGGGAAGGTCGTTTGTTTGACATGCAATAGTCTATGCCCATAAAAAGTCGTGCACAAAATACACAGTTGCACTCAAGAATAGTGGTGCCTGACCCAAATTTATGTTGTGTCTCCACTTGTTGATGTTTCTACCGGCGAACAACTACAACGGTAGCATTAATTCATGGGTTGGACATAATGCCATCAGATGCCTGTGGTGCATCCTGATGGATGGATAGTCATTGCCCTTGCTTATAAATATTTCCCCTATTAAAGGTAGGATACGAATGGTATCTCCATATGCCCCACAACAGCTATCTAGCCATCAGGATGCACCATAGGTATCCGATGGCATTATGTCCAACCCATGAATTAATGCCACCATTATAGTTGTTCACCATCAGAAACATCAACGAAATGAATGTTGTAGCTTTCTCTCGGAGATTCTCTTTAGCCCATGAAATCTTCAAATTTTAATTGTGTGTTAATGTGTATCATTTCTAACAAACCAAAAAACCATTCTGCGCTACAAAAAACCATTTATGCCTACAAACCTTCCCTCTGTGCATGCAATTTTTTGCAACAATTTCGTTCAATTGTTCTTATTGCTCGAGATATCATGAGCAATGGTTCGTTAGATATGCGATTTGTTTTGTGGTTTTGTGGTTTGTTAGTAAAGTGATTTTACAGTCGAGTTTTATGGCGCTGAGCTATGCATTAACAAATTTCTACAATACACAAAATACCCAATTGCGCTGCACAAAACCTTCTCATTCAAGTTCGATATGCAATATATATGAGCTCAAATGTATCGGGTAGATAATATCACCTTTTGCAGATATTCTAGGCTAGATGTATCGAGGACATTATAAGCTCAGATGTATAGATATGCACAAGGGCCTTAAAATACACCAGCGAATATTATTTGCAGATATTAAAAGCTCAGAAATCAAAAAATGGTTTTGTGGGGAAGTTTGTTTGTTTGATATGCAATAGTCTCTACCCATAAAAAAAAGTTGTGCACAAAATACATGATTGCACTCAAGAAAAGTGGTTGTTGGCCCAAATTTATGTTGTCTCCACTCGTTGATGTTTCTCACGGTGAACAGCTACAGCGGCAACATTAATTCATGGGTTGTACATAATGCCATCGGATGCCTATGGTGCATCCTGATGGCTAGGTAGGGGGGCTCGTATGCCTCGACAACTACATCAATGTCGTTGTAGGAGTGGCAATGGCGGCGACAAAAGCTTTGTTTGGCAACATTTATGGGTAGATGAGGTGTCAGCTAACTTAGTTTATGGTGCTAGATTTAGTAAATAAGTGTGTAGATTCGTGGAACATTGATACATGCGCCTGAAGCAATGCAGTAGGCTAGTGTTTCAATGGCAACTCTGGGAAAATATATGGGGACACAAAATCATGTAGTAGGAACTTAACAGCTTAGAAGATGTTCACTATAAGATGTGGAGGAGCATTTGAGTGCAATTGAAAATGGGTGGCGAATTTGAGCTGCCACCATATCCTAAAACTAAGAACAAGATGTTGGGTTAATGTGTTAGTTATCCTCAACCTTGAATCTACTTTGACATTAGAGTGGATGAAAAACTATTCAAGAGTCATGTTTAGTGGCAAAGAGGATGAATGAGTGTTGAAGGAGCAACACAAGTAGAAGAAATGTCCAAAGAAATAAGACAATAGAAAGAATTATATTTTCATGGTGCACAAATATATGGAGGTAAAAGTCGACTAAAGGAAACCAAGAGCAAATTAAACATAGGAAAAGGCAACAACAAAACAAGTTTAAAGGTTTAGATATTTGTGTTGAAGGAGAATTTTTGGAGATCAATGAAATTAGCAAGAGGTAGATCATCAAAGAATTATGCATTACTATATGTGGGTTGTTTTAGAGGGGATTCTATTGGAAGTTTAGTAATCTAAATATTGGGATACGATGTTGTATTTTCATATAGATGATAAAGGAAAGTAAGTAAATAAGGTCATTTGATCAATGAGTTGGTGTCATAAAGATAAATAAATCATATAAATTATATATAGTTGGTAGGATATATAAAAATATAAATTTTAAAATGTGAAAGAACTAAAACAAAAGATTAATTAATGACTAGTTTAATAAGCATTTACTTCTATGTAATTTCTATAATATCTATTTCTTGTGTAGATAATGTACATTTGTAACTTATATGATCACAAAGACAAAGATTATTATTAAATTTGAACTAATTGGCCTTTCATGTGTAACACCGCATCTTTCGTTTATTGCAATTATGGTCACACATTGTGCTGACAAGTAGCATCTCATTAAATGGATCCAAAAGATGTCCAAGGATATCGATCATTGCTCTAAGATGATACATTTTATGATAATTTATGTATTGCATGCCTTTAACAATCCACTCCATCCATCACTCCACTAAATCCATAGAATTTAGCAAGAATGTGTCTCCAAGAATCTATTGAAATATCTTTAGATTTCCTAAGAAACTGATTGAAATTTTATTGTTAGTCAATAACACAAAACTATATAACTTAGGGAGGAACAGATAAATCTAGATGCAATAATTATTATGAAAATGTGGAAAGTACTTGGAGTAGATGTAATATTGGCAAGGAAACCCTATGTGAAGAGAATAACAAATATTTTTGAAAATTGGAAAAGGTAAAGAAAAGAGGAGATTTAATAATATAGAATAACCAAAGATAAAGGTGGTGGATTAGGTCTTAGAAACAGTGATTTTTAGAAGATAACACATCAATTCATCCAATATAGGTGGTTGTTTATAGGTAGCAAGATTGTGATGGTAACAATATTGAATCTTCCTTTTTCTTATAACAGAAATATGGATCTTTTCTCTCCCATCTTCTCAAAGTCAATCTTTTTCAAATCCCTTCTCAAGTTTGTGCCTTACTAGTTCAACACATTTTCATAGCCTTGGCCAATTTTCACTAGACTTACTAGAAACACCAATCAATATAAAAATGACTTCTAGAATTGATTAGGCTTAGTTTCATTTTCAATGAGGACTACAACCCATTTATTGGTTTTGAGCACAAGTGAATAGGGGAACAACTTGAAAATTAAGGAAGCACTATCTACATGCAACTAGTATACTCATCATTCTACACCACAAAATTGCCACTATCTAGCACCTTAAAATATACCAAGACAACCATCATCATCGATAATAACAACCATAAAGCTCCAACATATATTAATTTATGGTGATACAACATACCAAAGCCTCATGATGTAATTATTTAGTTTTCCCCATACTAACTATGACCTAGGGTACTTGTTCACTTAAACATCCTTATCACAAACTCACATGATTTAGTGCATATACATAGACTATGTAAATTATACAAGAACTAGTTTTACTAACTTAGCATTGCATGATACACAATTTTACATATTCAAGACATTATAATTATAATTACTTGAATTTGAGCTAATACCAAGTGCATATCTTAGTGGGATATTGTCTAAATCTTATATTCTCCTTTCTCTAATATGTTTAATTCTTCTATCCACTAATTACCTTATACAAAGCTCGTGAGATAAAACAAACCTTCAATTCTCAACCTCTTTTAATAATTATAGATAGTATCTAATTCCTCTTCTCTTGAATCTTATATTTCCAATCTAACAATATGGGAAGAAGAGTAGGAAACACAATAGCTATACCCACATTTATTTTGAATTCCAAATTTGAGGATGAAGTTCCCTAAGGGGGAGGAATGAAATACCTCATCATTTTTTATTTTTTCCCAAACTAGTGATAGGATAAAATAATTGAGGCCCTTTTGAATTATAGAACTAGGGGTAACAAACTATATTGACTTTGATTTATGATACCAATAAACTATAATTAATCCTAATATTTGTTTTTATGTCTTTTGACAATGAATGACAATGATATATTGAATGAATATTGAATTAGGTTTGAGCTTTATTTAAGAAATTAAAAATCTTGGTTATAAATTTATCTTGAATAAGGCTCTACTAACATGTTTATTTTACAACTTAAACTAATGTGTATTCATGTTTTTTATTATGTAAGAAGGGTTTTGAAAGGGCCCTGACCCTTGTACAATAAAAAGATGGACCATGAAGCACAACTGACAAAAACTAACGAAAAAATAAAAAACTCAAAGAACAACAAGACTAAGAGACCTACAAACCCACTGAAATCATGGTCATTTAAAAAATTGTTCCAATGAGCTTTGTTTTATCTCAAAAAAAGGATCCTTCTCCCCAAAACACCTTTTTGGGGAGTAGAGGAGGAATGAAATCACTAGCAAAACCTTACCCCATCTTCAAAGCATCTTATGGGGAAACTCTTTAAGATTAGCTTTCAGAACTTCCTAACACATAGGAGTAAATGAGTCCTCATTATCAATTTTTTTAATTTATATAACTTCTTCCTGCTATAAGAAAAAGAGTCCTCCTTAGCAGCTTGTTGATTGCCTTTCTTCTTCTAAACAAAGTGTTGTTTCTTTTTCTTGTGACAAGTAGTGGATTAATGACCCGCTTGACCATAAGAAAGACATATAATAGGGGAGTCTTCAAAGTCTAACTGTTGAACCCAGACACCAAATTTGAAAGACAAGGTAATTGGAGTGGGAAGTTGCATATTTTTCTCAAACACACAGAATCTAGCATATAACTGCTTCCTAAATTTAGTGATCTTATCAGTAGCACTATATTTCCCAAAAGAGTTAGCAATAGACATGAAAATATTTTTGATTCCAAAATTACAAGGGAAGCCCATGTCAATGGACCCAAATAGGAAATTTGAAAAAATCAACCATTGGATTGAAACCTGATAACCATCTTTGAACACTTAAACCATTTAACCTCAAAAACCAAGGGCCATCAAGCAAGACCTTAGTACAATCCTCTTGACACAAAAAGGAAAAAAAAGAAAATATATTCAAAATTGCAAACACCTCAACCTTGCCACAAAGCTTCCAAATTTGAAAGATCCATCTACAAAAAGTGTCAATATTGGGATGATTACCACATAATCTCCTAACAAGTGAGCACCTTAACCAATTATCTATCTTCTCAAGGAGAGAATCAAGAAAATCAATAGTGATTTGATCAGTCTCCATAACCTTCAAAGTGTTGGAACTCCCATTAGGACAACCTTCCTCCACCCTCCTAGGGGTAAGAACATTAGCAGCAACCAAAGGAACATTAGGCTAAAAAATGATAGAAAATGAAGGAACAAAAACTGAAGAAGAAGCAACAACTTCATCCACCAATGGCTGAGACCTGCACACCTCCAGATCAGGAGAAAAGGGGCAAGGAAGGACATAATTGAAGCTATCCTTCTTAAGATCATGATAATTCAACACCATGGATTGTACTAAGTCTCAATCTATTGATTCTAGACTAAAAGTTTAAGATTAATTTCCTTCTTATTCAAAATCCTCACAAGTTATATTTTTACCAACATGATGCTTTCGTAACTATTTATTTAGTACAACTAACTAAACTAACCATGTACAAGGGGTAGTGTGTAGCTTCATATGATCTTAGATTGTGGTTGGGAACAACACATAGGCAACCCATTAGAAAGAAAATAAAGCAACCAAGTTTCATATTAAAGAAAACATAAATTATCTTATTGCAATAAATGATGGCTACACAAAGTTCAAGAAAAATGTACATAGGAGTAACCAAACTTAAAATCGATAGATTGTCCATGTGGATTAAAAGGAAGACACATGACCAAAGAATACACCAACTAGATGAAAAAAAAAATTGTATGACTTGAACAATCCAAGGAGTGAAATGATTTCAAGATCAAGGGAATATCTTAGGTGAAATTTAGAGGATTTAATGATTCATCAAACTTACTAGAATATTCAAGGAGAAGAGGAGTCTTGAAGGTTGTATAAGCATTGTTGAGAATCAAAGATTTTTGATTTTATGATGTATTCATGAGTAACAAAATTGTTAACAGATAGAAGAATTAAGGATATCAAAGAAAAGATAAAGAGGGAGCTTCAGAAGGCCTTGGTAAGGTGCAATAAATCTAGGCAAATGCGGTAAGTAATAAATCTAATAAGGATGTTTTGATTCTTTCCCTTAATAATGTTGATGATTCTTAGGTGTTAGATTCAGAGGCTTCATTTCATGCTACACCCCATAGAAGTTATTTCTTGATTATGTTCAAGGGAATTTCAGGCTTGTTTATTTGAGAGATAATGAACCTTGTTAGATTTTGGAAAGGAAAGAATCAAAATTCAGTTGAAGAATGGGAATCATTGGCTACTACATGAGGTAAGGCATGTTCCAAGGTTAACAAAAAATTAATTTTAGCAGGGGAAATAGATGATGAAGGTTGTCTTGTTACATTTAGTTATAAAAATTGGAAGGTTACAAAAGGTGCCTTAGCGGTACCAAAAGGTGTGAAATTAGGCACCTTATATCTTTGTACAAGTCACATTGTTCCTTCTACTTTAGCTATTGCAGATAAAAATCAAATAGGAAGTTGCTAGAAAAAATAGCTACAAAAATTATTGCGAGTTCAACAGCAATTGGTGCGGGTTCTATAATAGTTTTAGGAACAATTGCTATTGGTCAGCAGGCAGAAAATCAGCCAGTTGTTGCGGGTGAAACAACACTTTGGAATAATAGACTTGGGAACATGATTGAAAAAGGTGTGAAAAGGCTTCATTCAAAGAAATTTTTACTAGACAGTCTAAAATGTGTTAATATGGATTTCTATGAAAGTTGTGTGTATGGAAAATAAAAGATAGTTTTCTCAAGGATGGGAAGCAAAAGAAATATGAGAAATTGGAGCTTGTGCATATGGATGTATGGAGACCAGCTCAAATATCTTCTCTTAATGGCTCTCAGTATTATGTCACTTTTATCGATGATGCAACAAGGAAGGTATGAATTTATTTCCTTAGGCAAAAATTTGATGTATTTGAAACTTTTAAAAAATGGAGAAGCTTGGTTGAGAAAGAGACAAGTAAAAATTTGAAATGTCTTAGATATGATAATGGTGGTGAGTATTGTAGCAAAGAGTTCGAAGATTGTTGTTCCTCTAATGGTATTCTTAGGAAGAAAACGGTTCCAAGCACTCCATAAGAAAATGGAGTGGTTGAACGCATGAATAGGACAATAATGGAGTGTGCAAGGAGTATGAGATTACATGTTGGGCTGCCTTTCAACATGTGGGTAGAGGTTGTAAACGCTATTGTTTATTTGATTAATAGAGGTCTCTCTAGTCCTTTGGGTTGTGGTATTCCAGAGGAAGCATGGACAGGTAAGAAGGTGAGTTATTCTTTTCTCAAGACCTTTGGTTGTGAAGCATTTGCACATGTAGATTTTGAAAATATAACCAAGATGGAAGCTAAATAAAAGAAATGTGTATTTGTTGGATATGGAATTGATGAACTTGATTATAGGATTTGGGATTTTAAAAATAAAAAAATTGTGAGAAGTAGGGATATCATATTCAATGAGAAGGTGTTGTACAAAGATCAGTTGCAGTAGCATGAGAAGAAAGAAAATGATTATGTAGTGTTGGATGATACTCTGAAAAATGATGTTCTAGTGGTTCCTCATGCTCCACAACAATAGCAACAAAAAATACCACAAACTCCAATGAGTGTTAGACGATCTTCAAGGATAAGTAGACTTCCAAAAATATTTTCTCCCTCTTTGTATTCTATTTTATTAGTTGATGTTGGTGAACTAGAATGTTATGATGAAGCTATGCAAGTGGATGTCAAGGTTTAGTTGGAGCATGGAATGGAAGAAGAAATTGACTCCTTACTGAAAAATCAGATTTGGGAATTATGCAAGATGCCTATAGTAAAAAGGCTTTACCAAAAAAATGGTTTTATAGGCTGAAAGAGGAAGATGGAGGTAAGAAAATATTTAAAGTCAAGTTAGTTGTAAAAGGATTTTCATAGAAAAAGGGCATTGATTTTGATGAAATATTTTCTCCGATTGTTAAAATGACTTCTATTTGCATTGTTTTAAGTATTGTGGTTGTTGAATATTTGCATTTAGAATAGCTTGATGTTAAAACTACCTTTCTCCATGGTGATTTGGAAGAAGAAATCTATATGGAACAACCACCAAGATTTGAGTTCAAAGGTAAGGAGAAATTGGTGTGCAAATTGAAGAAAAATTTATATGGCTTGAAGCAAACACCTTGACAATGGTATATTAAATTTGATAGCTTTATGATTGAGCATGGCTGCAACCAGTGTAATTAAGACCATTGTGTTTACATTAAGAGGTTAGATGATGACAACTACATTATTTTATGTTTATATGTTGATGATATGCTTGTAGCGGGGTCTAACATGGATCACATAAAGGAGTTAAAATAGCAGTTAGAAAATTCATTTGCTATGAAAGATTTGGAGGTAGCAAAATAAATCCTTGGTATGAAGATTACTAGAGATGGGAAAAATAGAAAAATTGTTTTTATCTCAAGCTGATTATATTGCTAAGGCATTGTAGAGATTTCATATGGAAAATGCAAAAGCTATCAGAACACATTTGTCTACTCATTTCAGATTAACTAAGGATATGTGTCCAAAGACACAAGAGGAGGAAGAAACAATGTCCAAGGTACCATATGCTTCAATTGTAGGTAGTTTAATATATGCCATGGTATGTGCAAGACCAAATATTGCACATGTCGTGGGAGTTGTTGGTAGGTATATGAGTCATCCCAGACTTAAGTATTAAAATGTGGTCAAATGAATTCTTAGGTATTTGAGAGGTACATCCAATAAATGGTTTTTTTTTAAGGTTCTAATATTGATTTAAAAGGCTATGTTGACTCAGATTTGGCAAGGGGTATTGATACTAGATGAAGTACCATAGGTTGTGTATTTATAGTTGGTGGGATGACAATGAGTTGGATTTCTTGCTTGCAATAGGTGGTTTCCTTATCCACCATAGAGGTAGAGTATGTAGTTGCAATAGAGGTAGCAAAGGAGATGATATGGTTGCTACTTTTCATGGAAGAGTTTGGAAAATAGCAGGCTGAAAGTTACTTGTTTATGGATAGTCAAAGTGATACATCTTGTGAAGAATTTTTCCTTGCACTCAAAAATAAAACACATACAGTTGAGATATCAAATGTTTCATTTGTTCAATGTTGGAGGATGGATAGGTAAGGTTGGAAAATATTCATATGGATGACAATATAGTAGATATGTTTACAAAGGCGGTGACAAGGGAGAAGTTGAGCTCATTTTCATCTTCAGTTGGCCTTCACATTTGAATTTAAGTAAAATAGAATTTCAAGGCCCAAGGTGTTGATTTCTAGTGGAAGTTACAAGGGGAGTGGTGTTGTGATCAGTCTCCAAGTGGGAGATGGTATGGAGTGTAGTCTTATCAGTCTCCAAGTGGGAGATTGTTGTGTTATGGAGACCAATTAGACTCAAATGCAAAATCTTCATATTATTTTTCATTAAATAATTGTTGAACTTAGTAAATATTTATGTTACACTTTTATCTAAAAGTGGTTACAAAAAAATATTAAATGCTGGAAATGTATAGTTACAATATTTTAATATAAATTAAAAGATAGCTGTAAATATTAAATGTAGCCACCCAAAAGAAAACATTTTATTGGGTGCATGAGGCACAACCAATGGCCACAATTCATTTGTAATTAATGAGACATGTGGTAGCATATAAAAATACTTGGTGATGAGTTTTGAGGACAGTAGGTTGTGAACAACAGTAGAAAAAAATTGCAGAGCAGTGGCTAGAAAAATGCAAGAAGTGTCGTGAGAACAACAATTGTAAAATGTGGATAAATTTTTTGTTGCAGGTTGTAGTGGTTGTTCCAATCTTTTGAAAGGTTATTTACTGGAAGCTTAATATATATTGGACCCTTTGTTGGTGGATGTAGCCCGGTTTTGGGTGAACCACATCAAATCTTTGTGTTGTCTTATTGCTACTATAATTTTCTATATGTTTTATTTCTCTATTATATTGATCAAATATTCATTTAACGGATAGAAATATACCTTCTAACCCTATCATAGACATCAGTCCATATTGTTGAAGGACCAAAAACTCACAATTCAAAGCACCATACATCCATGTTAGAAGTGAGAAAAGAAAAATCATACATGTCCATGATTAAATGCTAAATCATTGGAGGAACATGTCATGCATGTTTGCACCTTACCACTATGTATGCAATGTCAAAGAAAATAATCTAAAGGGATCAACATAATGTTGTCATATAAATGTGCATTTGTAAAGTGTATCATCAACTATATAAGAGGTTTTATGCAACTAGTTTGTCTTGACCTAATGACAAATATAGGGGTTAAGTGTATATTAGGTATAGTTATTGATTGTTGTAGTCATGTGACATTTTATTTGATGTACAAACCTATCAAGGATACCTCTAGGAATTTACCATGTTTTTCCTAGTTGAGTCCAAAGTGTAGGAGAGACTATCCACTATTTTTAATTGTCCTTTAACGCTTTTTAGTTAATTGATGAAAATTCTCTTATATTATTGACAACAAATCTCTATCCTTAAAGTTGACAAAAATTCTAGGTTATGGAGCATCAATTTTAGGACCCAACAAAATGGCATTGTTTCTAGGGAAGAATGTTGTTGGGATAATTTGGTGAGCTACCAATTAATAATGCTTTTGGGTTGAAACAAAATTGGACTCTATTAATGGGATAAACCTAGAACCATTATTTCCTTGGAGGTTAAAGTTGCTTCGAGGACTTCCTCATTTAATGAGGTAGTGACTCTCTTGTTACAATTTCAAAGTTTTTTTGTTGAAATTTATCTATTGGTGGTGCTACACATCTTACTCCACATTAGTGAAACAACTAATCAAGGTACATGAGGGTTTTTCTTTTTCCTCATCTCTTGAGGCATGATTTTATTATCCAAAGATATATCTTTATGAGTGTAGTCTTGCTTCAACATGAATTATGTTCTGTAATCATGATCATTCTAGTTACTATGATGATTCATCATTCGAGTATACAAGTGGTTATGCATAACTTTAAAAAATTAATATGGTTTCACATTCCTTAGACCCCTCCACTTAGGAGCTCATTGATTTAGTAAGCCATATATGCATGCTTGACTTTGTTCTAAGTGAGTAGTCCCATAGTCAAGTTGCATCTACCAATGTCCAAGATGTTATGAAATTAGTGTTTAATGATGAAATAAATGACTTTATTGCTTATTTAAATGAGCTAGATGCACATCTGTATGACCTTTCTCCTTTTTTTCAAAGTCTAGAATACCTCAGAAGGAAGGACAATGAATTAATTTTATATTTTCATATTAAGTTTGTTTTTATTAATGCTATCTCACTTGAGTAAAATATTGATGAAAATGTATTCATAGACATGTATTGTGAGGCTCTTATATTATAGTGCATGATTGCTTCCCCTTGAGTACAAACCAAATAATTTTAACATGATGTTTGAGTGTGCAAATATTGTATATCCCAATGCTAGTGGGGATGCAATTTTTCTTGATGGTCAAGTTGGTGGATAAATTTTAGATGACAACAATGTTGTTGATGAGGACACACATGAAAAAATTGAAGTGCAACAACTATTATTCATTGGTTTTCCTTAATTTTTTTATCCTAAGGAGGATGATACTCACACCTTCCTTGTTGTTAATGAAAAATATGAATGCGAAGGTGTACATAATTTAACTACTTACAACCCCAAAAAAATTGACATGAATTTTTTTTAGAAATTATTTTGGAACAATTATGTTTTGCTAAGAAGTGTTGCATTGAGGATGCATTTTTGGGCTCATTGGTTGAGCATGTTAATGCTAATTTTGCATGTTCTCATATGGATCATGTTGTTGGTTTGTAGGTGGAAGATGAAGAATAGATGAATCATAAATGAATTTATTGGAAAATAATTTTAAGTAGTAGGTTGTGTTAAAGAATACAAAACATAGGGGAAATTTGAAGATTATGAGTCTTCACATGAAGTTCCTTGAATGCTAGAGTTATATATTGAAGATATATAATTGAATTTGAATCAATTTTATGATTCAATCATGAAATAATATTTCAATATTTGTGGTTTAATTGGGTTGCAAGATTTGGATTATTTGAACCCTCACATTACTTGGGATAGCTTGAGGTTGCACTTGAAAATAACACATTTCATCTTGGCGTGCATGGGGACATTTTCCTTCATGTTGATTTGTGTGCAAGTTGGGATGTGCTTTGAATGATACTACGGAGCTTGAAGATATATATATATATATTCATTTGGATGAGCATGAAGGTGGCTCCTATTACTTGTGGTTTTCATGTTCAAATGGTTTTCCTTTCAATCTCCAACATGATGACCAAAACACTATTTGTTTGCATGCAAGGAACAACATTTGTTGTAGCTAGTAGAAGGATGTGACATTGGTTTGAGGGAGATTAACTCCTTTAGTAGGTTTTTCTTTGAGAGAGGCAAGTATTCTTCATCAACTTGTCCATGGATTTATGCAATGGATCTTCAATGCAAGGTTTGAATTACAAGTGTTTGTATTTTTTGTTTACAACTATACCTTCCAAAGTCTATATGTCTTCTTGCCATTGGTTGTAAGTTGTCTTGTACATAATTCCTTTTGTTTTTCCTTGTGTAAATATGTTCTTTATTTTTGTTGTTTCATTCCTTCATCATCCCTTTTTTCCTTTTTTTGTCTACCATAAGAGAGTTGAATTCTCAATATACTTACAAAAGGCACAGGTCCCCAATTTTATAGGCCTTTGAAACTGTGAAGTGGCTAAGATTTATTCCCTTTAGTGTATTTTCCCTATTTGTAAATCATAGATAATTGATCCAAAGAATATTTAATGGACTCCTCTCTTTTATCATTTTTTCCTAAGGATGCTCAATTATTATTTTTGTCATTATTCCTTTGTGAAGTTATTTGAGGGGAATTCTTGCGATAAATTTTATTTATGGGTTTGGAAGGTTATGTGTATTTTCTTCCTTCATAGGTGTTCTTGAACTTTCATGAGACTTGAGAAATTTTTCACTAGGTCCCATGATTATATGTTACCCTAAAACCCTGACCCCCACCACTCTTTGTAGTGTGTTCCTATGTCCCCTTAGATGAAAAGTCTATAGAAAAACTTGGGACCAAGGGACTATGTCTCAAGGGTCTCAATCCTCAAGGGGAACTAATCCTCACTACCTATTCTATCTCAAAGTTTTGGAACTCCTCAAAACCTCAAGAACATTGATCCCAACGCTCTTTATTATTTGTCCTCCTAGAGCCCTAGAGCCCAAACCTCTAAGATAACCTCATACCTTGGCACAATGTTCTCGATGTTAGGCCTTCCTCATGAACTAATCCCGATAGACTCTCCTATCCCCAACTTCCCAAGTCCATGGTCCTTCCTAGGAGCCAACCCCTAACCTTCCCCTTTTTCTAATCATTGGTACCTAGTTCTTCTTGACCCCCACTAGCTAACTCTCCTTGTTAGTCCCAAGTCACTACTACCTCCTACCTCTCCATTTTTGTCAAATTTCCTTGAATTTATTTTCTTAGATCCATGGACTTCCTCAACACTCTAGAACCTATTTCCAAGGTTTCGTCATGGCCCAAAAACCTATCAAATAGCTTATTTTTACCTAGAAACACTTGACAAGACATTTCACCTAATGTTTTGGTTTTCCCATCACTCCATTTACTTCATATGTGTCCCTACATCCTCCAATTTTTCCCTTCTTGCTATATAACCTATGTTCAAACCTAGAGGGTGTGATTTCAAATGTAGATTTGATTGCAAACAATAAGTGTTGCCATGTTACCATTACTGTGGTTATTGGATTTCTTCTTGCCTAGATCTCCCCACAATAATATTTCTCATTTGTTTTGAAAGCAATAGGGACTTGGATGCCTTCCACACATGACATCCACAAGTTTTGTCTCTTATTGAAAGTTCTTACAAATTATTGAAGGTCAAAAATTGAAGGGTTATAAATACTATTTTATTTTAAATCAAAAGTGTTGGTCACTGAGCCAATTTTGTTCATCTAAGAATGCTTACAATCGATTCTAGGGCATCAAACTCTGAAATTATGAACTACAAATGAAGGAATATATTTTGTACATTAAAGGGAGATTATTGTAATGCACATCTTCTGAAAATGGTATGTGTAGCATACAAATGTTTAACCCAAAGTATTCACCATGTTTTAACCCACATGTGAATAACATATGCTTGCAAAATATAGCAATAAGATTTTTGTTTTATAATTCAATAACAATATGCATATTTTAAAATAACCTCATTCCAAACTTTCTCATTGCATCTCAAAGAAATATTACTAAATTCCAAGTAGAAAATCCATATTACATAATTTCATGATAACATTTTACATTTACAATTTCCATAGAGATGGATACATGAATACATAGCTTCTATGAGCTTACTAATATAGAGATACAAGTGGTCCAAATGTCCCAACATTGGTGCATACATTCTAGATGTCCCTATACCTTGGTGCATACATTCTAGTTGTCCCAAATACTGGTGCATACATCCTCAAATCTTGGCCACCAACTGTATGAGGAGAAGTATCACTCAAGCACTTTTTTGCCAACCATGGATTTATTGTGGTCTCCTGCACATCTACCAAACTGATAAGATGGCCCTACCCTTCGACAAAGAGATTGGTTGGTAACCTCATAGTCCTCACCTTCTTTGAGCATGGTGTTGTGCCCTACATATCAAGAGCTACCATACAGTTGCTACAACCTACATGTGTGAAAATCCATTTCTAGTATGCAAACTTGGATCACAATGAATTGATAGTGTAAACAATGGAAACTTACACTACTTTGGCCAAAGTATTCATCACCCAGTACAAAACCTACGCTTTTCGTTTCTTGCTCAATTTGGTTTTGACTACCATATTAGATTTCCAGGTTAAACAACCCCAAAAAGCTAAGTTACCAAAATTTCAAGCATAACATCCAATATATGACTAACATAATCTCAAAAATGGACCTCATCAAAAAATAAAGAAATCAAAAAGAATAACTAAATATAACGAACAAATCAAAACCCAACTAAAGTATAAATCAAAATAAAATGATCAAATGAGATCTTAGGTTAGTCCCAACCTATTTGCTTCCGGCTAATCAACTCGGCAAACCGGATTTTGCTTACTCCCACCTAGGGCGAAAGGAAATTGATGTAAATCAAATGATCGCAAAAAATCATAAAACCTCTCTTTCAATATACCTCAAATATTCACATTTTTATAAATTACTTAAATGTAATCTAGAGGACATTATCCTGAGAAGATTTTGTGCTTCTACACCTTCAATTCTCTTCTCAATATGGCTTTGGGTTGCCAAAACGTGAGAACTCTTCTTGAATTCTATGAATAGGAATATACTCTTAATAAAATAATATTCGATAATCAGGAACAACGACCTATTGTTGAATATTGATATAAATCAATCCATACCCCTAACTCTAGGGATAAGACTCTCTACCTACTTTCAAGCAAATTTCAGTAATCAATCAAGTATATACTATCAACATGGTTTGGATAATGTCACAACCTACTGATGATGACATGTCTATCATACCATCATTCCCATTGTATTTCTAACCTCATTTTCCACAAGTATTTACCCAACATTATAAGCTAAAAAATTCAAGTTACCTCAAGACATCGATATATTCCACATTTCACATATCATGGTACATATGTATAGTATAGAAAAACTATGTATAGTTTAAATAGAAACACAATCATATAGATTCCCATAAAGGATATTTATAGAACAACCCAGATAAAGGGGTTTCACCAAAGCAAGATTCAATCAAGAACATGCAATCTTTCTTCAAAGTAAGGAAGTAACCAAATTCATAAAGCTAGTAAACTTATTCTTAAATCATTCCCTTCTAAGCAAGGCATTCAAAATCAAATAATCTTTTCAACATAAAATATATAATGGAATAGAATTTAGCATGCTTGTACTTAAAAAGCTCCATTTGAAAAATCTGGTTTCCTAGCTCAACTTCCACAATCATCTTACAACTCCTTCAATAGTTAGCCTATCACAAACCTCTAGCTTCTCTCAACAAACTTTCAATACTTGCAAATGCTCAACCTACTCTCTTTATCTCAAAGACTCTCACAAATACTTTTACATAGAAAAATGCAACAAAATAGCACCGTAGAAATTAGAATGGAGAGTGTGTAACAATGGTAAAGATTGCACCTCTATATATACTAAAACTTGAGTAACTAAAGGCTATAAACAAGCTAACAAATATGCTACTGGGTAGGTGCATAAAGATGGGTAGCCAATTTGTGGTCAATTTACTTTTTCATCCCAAAATAGCGAAAACTAGAGCATGTTATAGTAAAATGCACTCAGATTATGGCTTTGTAATGACTGAGCCTAGGATCAGTCATTCCCAAGCCATAATGTGAGCACATTATAACGCGCTTGTGTTATGGTTTAAATTTCAAAAAACATGTGCATTTTGAGTTCACAAAATGTGCATTTTTTGAAATAAAAAAACATTTCCAAAACGCAAGTGTGTTATAACGCGCTTGTGTTTTGGTCTACATTGATTTTTGTTTTCTTCTCTTTTTCTTGTCTCTTTCTTCTTGTTATCTTTTGGGGAAACTATATACATGAAATAAACATCTAAGTATAAGTTGACATTTAAATATGGACATTTGCTTTCTCATTAAGTTATATTTCATGTATATAGTTTCAGGATGTTTGAGAGTGGTTTCAGAAGTCTAGGAGTTATAATGCAAATTCTAGTTTTTGGAAGATTTCAAAGATTTCATACTTGGTCAAATTTCAGTAATCAACATATCAAATTTTAGTAATCAGGAGGTCAAATTTCATTAATCAATGAGTCGTATCATCTTCCTCTCTCTATCTCACTCATTTTTTATCCCTTATGCTCTAGACCTCTCTCACACACTTTCTCCTCCCCTCTATACTTCTATCTATCTAATCTATCTCTCCCCCTCCATCCCTCCCTCCTTTCCTCCTTCCCTCCTTCCCTCTCTAATTTTCTCTATCTCCCCCTCTCTCTCTCTTCCTTCCTCCCACCCACCTTCCCTCTCTAATTCACTCTATCTAACATATCCCTCTCTACCTTTCTCTCCCCCTCCCTCCTCTCTCTCTCTCTCTTCCTTCATCCCAACCACCTTCCCTCTCTACTTCTCTCTATCTAACCTATCCCTCTGTTCCTATCTTTGACCCTCATCTCTCTCAATCTCTACACCTTCCTCCTTCCCTCCTCTCTCTCTCATTCTCTTTATCACACTTTTCTCTCCCTCTATCCCTCTCTCCTCCCCTCTCTACTTCTCTATATCTTTATCCCTCCCTCCTCCCCCGTCTCTATCTCTCCTTCCCTATATAATTCTCTCTACCTCTCTCCATCTCTACCTCTCCCTCCCTCATTCCCTCTCACTCTCCCTCCCTCTCTCCCTCTCTCTTAATCTCCCAACCTTTCTCCTTCCCTTTGTGTTTCTCTCTCATACACTCTCTCCCTCACCCCTCTCTCTCTCTTTGGTTTAGGCTTTATAGTTTAGGGTTTAGGCTTTAGGCTTTAGGATTTAGGCTTTATGGTTTATGGCCTAGGATTTAGGTCCCCCCCTCTCTCTCCCCCTCTCTCTCACTATCCCTCCTCCTAGGTCTCTCCTTCCCACCCCCTCTCCCTCTCTCAAGTCTCTCCCTCCCACCCTAACTAGATAATCTATCTCTCTCTTCCTCTCAGCCCCTATATCTCAAGTCTTTCTTTTCCACTCCCTCTCACTCTCCTAATGCCTCTCAAAGACAACTTCATCCTCACCTATTGGTGATTCATCCTTCTTATCTTTTACCTTCTCAAGTATTCACTTTTTTATAGACCTCTGATCATTTGCATTCACATAGTTGTTGATTTCATCAGCATATTTACCCATAAGTGAAGACAACAAACTTTATACATATTCATTCCTTATTTTATGCATATCATCTAAAAATGTGTAAGCCATCTACATAATCAACATTTTATAACTCTTTAAAAATGCACTAGATCCCTCCTCAAAAGCTTCAAAATACATATGAATACAATCTGGAGTACTGGGTTTGAAATTATCTAGGATTAGTGAAAGAGCAGCAAAAAATCTGTGACTAAAATCAATACTTGGCTCTTCTTCTTTCTTTTTAATCTACTTTAACCTCATTACAAGGTTAGAGGGCTCTCTTGAAAAATCGTTTCTATAAGAAGCCACTAGTTTATCCCAACAAGGAAAATATTTCTCAGGGAAACTCAAATACCAATCCCAAGCTCTTGCTTTAATGGATCTGACAAAAAATATCATCCTCCATATCTTGATATCTAAATGAATATTTATTCATGAAGCTGGAAAAACTTTTGACATGTGCATCTCCTTCACAAATATTGTATCCATCAAATCTAGGCATCTTTTTATAGACTTGAGTTGGCATACTTTCATATTTGTAATCAACCCATTACAAATCTAATTGAGCATACAATGGATCAAAGGAATTGACAAAAGGTGCATTAAATTGACAAATAGACATAGTATGATCATTTCTTAATTGGCTTGCAGAAGCATCTCATGCCTTTCATCCATCTCTCTATGTCCTCTTTCAAACACAACTTCCCATTCCAAGCTAAACCTGAGCTTTCTAACCCTTGGGTTCCTACACTTTGGTGTGTCAAATGCTTGAGGATTATTAGACTTTTGAGCCTTATTGACAAGTCGAATCAAGGTGTTTATTGGTATGGCTATTTTACCTTGGTGATCCATGGATATTTGCAAATCAAGGTTCAACTAATTGTGTGTAATCACAATCATGACTAAATGAAGGATTACAATGACAATTGTTGACATAGTAATAACTTGGGCTTGAAATATATGACAATGCAAATGGATGGAAATCCATAAGATATACAAATGCATTCTAACCATCCACACTAGCAAATATTTGAGCACTAGACAAAATTATTTTAGTGGAATTGCAATTGCATTCAATTATGACAGATCCAACAAATGGGAGTGTGTAAAATCACTATTAATCTCCTTTCCCTTTGTTAGTGCTAAATCACTCAATAGGGAAACTAAATTTCTTTCCTAAGATGTTCAAATATGGTTTTCATGCAATTTCTTAAAAACCAAGAGTGAAGAATATCTGCAAACATTACAGCTACTGCAAATTATTCTAGAAGTATTGTAGATCTGGAACTATATTCACCTCTTCAACAGGTTCTTCTGATAGAGTCACCGCCTCTCTTCTTAAAGGACTGAACTTCAAGTAGTATGAAGTTCTTGTACATGTAATTTTTTTCTCAGTTCCTTTTACTAGCAAAGCACCACAGACCTTGAAATCTATAAGTTCACTACAATAAATTATTTCTCCAAGTTTGAATTCCTTCAATATTTGAACTAAATTCAAAATGGAAAACAATATGACTCTATGAAATAACCATCTACACTTAGAGATTCAAAATTCTCCCCAGCAGAGTCACCATTGTATTGGTGTTCCAAATCAACAGATCAAATGAATCCTAAATACTTAGCCACTGTCTTATGCTCAGACTCAAAGATGGATTTGGCCAACTGACAAGATTTAGTCAAAGACTAAAATCTCCTACACTTTTGGCTCTACAGAACTAAGTGGGGTCTCCCTATACAATGCCTAAAGACTTAATCCAATTGTGCACTGACATTGCTTTTTATAGCAGATAATTCTAAATGAAAATACACCAAGGAAAGCATTGAGAACCTCAAATATGGCTAAATTCTCAGTATCTCAAAACTCACTCAATAATTAGGAGGAAAAACTCAACACTAAACCACAACCAAACAATAGGAATTAAAATGATTTTGAATTTAAACTTGTTTCTGAGATGCATTAAGCTAAATAACACATCAAGCCTAATTCTAGGCCATAGAGGCAAATTCATAAAGAGAATTCATTAGTAAATGGACTTCAACTAGTGGATTTACAACTATTAATGTCTTGCATCAATAGATCCATTCATGTACTGTCAATCAAAATCTTTTTATCAAATCCAACCTGTACACTTGAAATCACAATTATCTGCTCAAAGTATTTTAACCATTTCATTGAAATAGAAACATGAACATACAAAACAATCTCAGGGAAACTGAGATGACAAATTCAAACATACTTGGTATTATTGAATTCATATGACTTAACTATACAAATCTAGAGACAATTTGAAGACATTTAGGATTTACTTGCACAAAGTGGCTAATATTTACTCATGAAATCAACAATTATAGTTCTACAGACTCAATTTATGACTCAGAACTCATCATTTTCTGTCTACCCAACCCCATACAAGAATTCAAAACCCTTTACAATGAGAGAAGAATGAGAATATAAACAAGAATAGAAAGCTCTAGAAGAAGCCCAAGAGGTGATCCTGAGATTCCATCTGGAAGCTCTATCCACCGTTAATCAAAAGAAGAAAAGCCTCTCTCCTCTCTGCAACAAACACAGTTTGCCTCCAAATTTTGCCTTTGTTGTGGAACAACAAATTCACCATGTGGAGAATTTCCATTTTACCCACCAGTTGAAAAATGTCTCTACTTTCCCATGAAAACCTTTATTTCGCTCTTTGTTGCACTAGCACATTATATTTGCACATTCAAATATTAAAGCTTTTCAACTTTATATAATAGCCTTTTGGACAAAATTTAAAATTATTGTATATGCCTTCATTTTCACGTACCATTTAAAAACTTGCACTTGTTTATTCTATAGCAAATAAAATATTTTGCTTTCACAATATTGCAGACAACTTTACTCGTGCAATTACAATATTTCACCCTTCACACATTTCACCTTCAGCCACTAGAATTATTTGCATGTGCCCCTGTCATATTTCACTTCTATATTTTAACCATATAGTGAAATATTTGATATTTCACTAGGCTCTAATTAAAACATTTGCCCATGTTTTACTTTTCAGCATACACTTAAATCTCCTCCTTTGGGAATAAAATCCCACTTAAACTTTGCATTGGGCACTATTTCAATTTTAAATGCTTTGCCATTTTAATTCAAATGTGGCCCCCTTTAATAAATCCATCAAGCTTATAAAAAGCTTTACCTTTTCATATTTTACCATTGTTTTAAATTTAAAAGCAAATGAAAGCTTTTACAAGGCCTTGCATTTCTTTACCCGTGCCTTTGATTTACCTGGGCCCACACCCACGTGGAGCTTTATCTACAACAAAAAAAATTCGTGGTTGCTAGGATGACAAAGCAAAGATCGAACCTCCTTTTGAATCATTGGTGTCCTCTTGTTTTCATTTGAGCTCTCTTACTTTTCTCTTAGCCAGCTTCCTTTGCATTTGTGACGTTGACCCCTTCATTGAGTTCGCTTGGAAGTTTCAAAAGATTTTTTCAACAAATTCATCTTGGATTTCTCTGCAATGAAGTGGCATCTCATTTGAAATCTCTTTCTGGCATGGGAAAGAATGGCAATATAGCTGTCATTAGCATTTGCTTGAAAGTTACTAAATTCTTTTCAACAAATCTATTACGTGCATTTGTTGCTATTCTAAAAGTGCCCAATGAGACCACATTTGCTTGGAGGTGCGATGGATGAAGGCACCTGTTTGAACATTTCAAAAGCCTTTTCAACAGCCCACTGTGTGCGACATATGTTGCACCATTCATTTCCCTTTGCTGTCATGGAGGTTGCCCGACTGAACCCTCCAAAAGCATCTGCTTGAAAGCTTCTAAAGACTTTTCAACATTTCCATTTTGTGCATAGGTAGCGTGCCTTTAAGCTTGAGATTTCTATAAAGTTTTCAACAAATTCATCTTCTGACAGAGCAGGGCATAACTTGGGGCATAGCCTTCTAACATAATTCTTCTATCATTGATGCTTTGATGGATGTGCATACCCATCCCAAACCAACACTACTAAATACATTTGCTTAAAAGTTACTAAAGCCTTTCAATAAATCCATTTGTGTAGCATTCTGGACCCTCTTCCCTACACTTTGTTGTGCAACATATAAAGCATTTGGTGTATTTCTACTGTAGATAACCCCTTTAGCAAGCCCAATGGTGGGCTTTTGTGAATCACCTTCCTCATTGCACAGGGCTCCCATTCGTCACCTGCGGTGGAAAATCTATTTCAAACTACTTTAATACATATTCATGGGCACATACTATTCTTTGATTACTTACAATGTAATTAACACTATCTGATCACGACATTTAGACAAACTTGCTCCATGACAAGAGATTCTTTGTAAAAAGACACAGAGAACCCTTTAAGGGATTATTATCAATATCTTTAGATGCTTTTAGTTGTTCCTTTTGCTACAAGAAGGCACTTTATACTTGTTATCACTCGTTCAATACCTTTATCCATTTGATGAAATGACTTCAAACTCCACATTTTAAAGATGGATCTCACTTTGCACTTCAAAACTTGAAAGCCATTACAATTGTATACCCCTCTACATGCTGAACAACTAGAAACAATTTTCCTGAAGTGATTGCCACAGTGCAACACTTAGAATTTCACAATTTTGCCAAGTTTGCTAGGTCCCATGGGGTCCGACTAGAAAAAAAATCATTTTCAAACAATTTTTATCTTAATATGATTTGAAACAACTTTTGAGTACTCTTGAAGTGAAAAAATTAATTGGGTTGTCAACAAAATCTACTTTTAAGCACATTTGCAAAATGGTGAAAACAGGTCAAGTGAGCTCTAGAATTGCTTTGGGAAACTAGTCAAACAACCTCCTTGAGCAATGAACACTTGCAGGAATGCAGACATCTATCTTGAGATTGGAATGCAATAGACGTTTTGACAAAATAAATCATTAGGTGAAAGATATTCAACCGCAAAGTTGCTCAGTTGAACTTTTCAGCAACATCAGTTGTTCAAAAGCATTTAAAACTCACCAAATTGTCATTTTGCAAAAATAGTAAAGCAACTTCTGAGAGTCTTCCATTGGAAGCATAAGCTCATTTAGGTACACTAAGTATGTGTGCAAGAGGGATCTGTTTGAATCATCATTCATCAAAAGATATTCAAGGTTGAAGTTGACCTCCTTGAAATGTTTTTAGAAATGCAGATGCAAAACTGAACAAATTGCATTTGGTTTTGATCTGTTAAAAATAACAAATCAGATCATGAAGCTCTAAAACTTGACATGGGAGTACATTTAGGCATGGAGAATGGAGAGCAACAATCATTTTATCTTTTCTATGATCCAGTTGCAAAATGAAAGCTCAAACATGAGGCTACTTTGCAAAACTGAAAGTTTGCAAAGAACAGAAAAATACCAAAACCCTCTAGCTTCGCTTTTCAAAACTGTGTCAAAACATATCATGGGAAGCTGAAAATTGACATGCATGTTCACATATGCCACATGAGTGGATTCACCAAGTTATTTTGCATGAAAATCAATAGGTTTGAAAATGTGACCTTCCAAAGTAGGTCACTTAGGCAAACTTTTCAGGTGCAGTTCTGAGAGTGCAGATGAATTTTTTTCAAAATGGACACTTCAAATTTACAAAATTTGAGAGTGCCATCAATCATAGTATACAAGTAAATTAACGGTGGTTTTAAAAAGTTATATTTATTCCATACAACATTAAAACTTACAAATAAGATAAAATTATATTTTTTAAAACATGGATTAGTAAGACCAATATCTAATGTTTAGATACTTTTTCATTATTTTTTGCATAATACTTTTTTAATTAATTTTTTAAGAGAATAATTATAATTTAGATAGGTTTATAGCAATGTCTATAATTTTGAACTTTTTGTTGCATTTTTTTTAATTAATTTGTTAAGTAGTACACAAATAGTTATAAAAAATAATGTATCATATATGAAATTCTACCATTTATGAATTATATTAGAAATTATAGCAATGTATGAAAAATTGAATTTGATATCATAGTAGATGATACTATAGAGGATGTGTTGGAATTGAAATACATTTCTTGATAGAATTTGAAAGTTTTAATCATGAAAGGGCCACTATATTCTAAGTTTGAATGTCAAACTATCCAATTTTCTCATTGATGTACATGTTATTCTTCAAAATAATTAGAAATAAAATTAAAGATGTCAAAATACTTAAAGTGGCTTAAATAACTCTTGTATGTGATAGTGTATGCACACTCTAAGCTCATCTACACCTTTACATTATTCAATAATTTGGGATCTTTTAGCGAATGCTAGTTCATTCAATATTCAAGAAATAAATGCACTCATTATTTACTAATTTTTGGTAGGGATGAAGTGTAAAATTATTATTGACTATTTGACCATTGAAGAGTGTGATGTTTAAGTACATTGTAGACAAATAAAATACCTTGCGCAAAAAACCTCTCTACATAGTCTATTATTTAATGATAATAAGTTTCCACAATGCATATCATAAATCTGTATCACTTCTAGATTCGATTGTGCCCAAAATTTATAACATCAATGTTTCAGATCACACTTCATGATCCATCATCAGGATGAAAGAGAGCAAGAGGAGAAGAAAATGGATAATTGCAGACTTAGACTAGATAAAAGGAAAAGAAGGGAGAGGGAAGGTTACACGTGGATCAATGACAAGAAAAGACAACCTGAAGAAATAAACAACAATTATAAAGATAATGAAAAGGAAAACACCCACCTAAAAAAAGAGAGGAAAACACACTAAAATAAAAATAAAAAAACCTAACTAACATATATTGAAGGAATTTCCCAAAAAATTTCCAAGATCCTCTCGAAGAAAGGTCTTCATTGTGCTTTCAAACCATTCAAAACCATGAAACACCATCTTCCCTCTCTCAAGGACTCAAGGGACATATTACTTGAGTTTTGGGTCTACAAGGTAGTCTATTCTTACAGTATCCCCTATATAGGTGAAACGGGTCATCCTTTTTGCACAAGAATCAAGGAGCATAGTGTGGACATCAAACATGACCGTGTTGTCAAATCAGCACTAGCAGACCACTCTTCTTCAACTAAGCACCACATATGCTTAGAAATCATTGAGATCTTATGCAAAGAAGGCAGCTTTTTCAAAAGAAAGCTCAAGGAATCCATTCACATTAGAAACCGCCCCTCTAACCTCAATCGTGATGAGGATTGGAATGTTAGTATTGCTTGGTAGCCCTTGCTTTCTAACCTTTGTAACCAAGTCCATTCCTATCTTTTTCGTGCTCCCCTCCTCCCCCCCCCCCCCTCTCCTTCTTTTTCCTCCCCCCTTCACGTCCTTCAGCAACCTCCTTCTGACCTTTCTTCCCCCTCGGGTAGTTTGTTGTCTCCTTTCATTCTTCCTCCTCTTCCTCCTTTTGTCAGGTTCCTTTGTCTTTGTCTTTTTCCTTGTTCTTCCCATGGAAAATCTGTTGTTCCTTTTTTCCTTGGCTTATTTTTATTTTTCTCTCCGGTCTTTGTTTCCTTTTTTTTTTTCCTTGGTAGTGCTCTTGCCTTAGTTTCTTTTTCTTTTATATATTTATACACATTCTTTTGTTTATTCTCTTTCCTCTCCTATCTTTTTATTCTTTTAAGAGTTGTTATTTATATTTATATTTTATTCATTTTTTTCATTTATTTTCATTCATTCTTTCTTGTTCTCATGTCATTCCTCTCATTTTTTGTTATCTATAATTGAATATTTGAATATTTGAATTATTTGAAATATATATATATATATATCTATATTTGAACATAGATATCTATATTTGAATATTTGATATCTATATTTTCATTTTATTTTTCATTTTTTCTTTTATGTTCTTAATTTATTTTCCTTTTTATTCATTTTTCTCTTCATTTATTTTCCTGTTTTGTTTCTTCTCATTTCTTTGATGTGCTTTTGTCATTTACTTGTCTTGCTCTTTTATATTTATTTACATTCATTTTTTCTTTTATGTTTTTTTTCTTCTTAATTTATAAGCTTTTTTTTTTTTTATTCTTTTCATTTTATTGATTTTCATTTTTAGTATTGTTTTTTTTTGTTTTTCAGATTTATTTTGTTTCATTTTTCTTCTATTTAATCTGTAATCTTTTCTTATTCTTTTTTATATTTTTTCTTTACTTTTATTCCTTTTCTTTTATGTTCTTAACTCTTTTCTCTTATCTATCTGATTTTTTTTTTTTAAATTCTTTTTATAGTTATTATTCCTATTAATATATATTTATGATTATATCTTTTCACTTATCGTTTTATGTTCTTAATTTATATTCTTTTGATTATCCTTTTCTCTCTTAGACTTATATTTATTCTTATTTAGTTTCATCTTGTTCCTCCTTTATGCTTGTGTTTTTTTTGCTTGTCTTGTTCTTGTTGATGTAAATTTATATCTCTTTTTGATTATATCTTTTCATTTATTCTTTTAATTTTATTGATTTTCTTTTTAAGAGTTGTTATTCTTTTGTCTTTAGATTTACTCTTTTATTTATTCCTTTGTCTTTTCATTTATTATTTTCATTATTTCTTTGCTTTTATTACTTTATCTATTTCTCTTTTATCTATACATATATTCTTTGATCTTCTTATATTTATATTCTTTGGTTTATTCTTTATTTTATTATATTTTTTAATTTTTTAAGTGTTGTTTTTCTTTTATATATATATATATATATATATATATATATATATATATATATATATATATATATATATGTATATGTATATGTATATGTATATGTATATGTATATGTATATGTATATGTGTATGTATGTTTATATATTTTTCTTCTTTTATCGTCTTTTTATACTTCTTATGTATTTGTCTCTTCATTGTATTTATTCTTATCCTTTCTTCTTTGTATTTAACTTTGTCTCTTTGCCTTTTTCTTTAATTTTAATTGTATCTTTTTATTGTTTCTTATTTCTTCATTCATTTATTATGAACTTGTTTAATTTTCACTTAGTTAGGTTTTTTAATTTTTCTTTGTGCTTTTTCCTCTCTTTTTTCAGGTGGGTGTTTTCATTTTCATTATTTTTATAATTGTTGTTTATTTCTTCCTTCTCTTTTCTTGTCCTTGATCCACATGTAACCTTCCCTCCCCCCTCTTTTCTTTTTATCTAGTATAAGTCTCCAATTATTCATTTTCTTCTCCTCTTTCTCTCTTTCATCCTCATGATGGATCATGGAGTGTGATCCCAAATGTTGATGTTAAAGACTTTGGACACAATCAAATACAAAAGCTATATAGATTTTGATTCTATTATGCTTGTATCATGATTAACATAGAAACATGAAAAGGCTAAATAAAAGAAATATCCTCAAAAATAATATTTTAATCTTAATAAATTGACAAAAAGTAAAATAATCTCATTTACTATTTTTTAGTAATATTAAAATTGAGAATAAAATTAGTACAACATAAAAAAATATTAAGTTTAAGAATGGAATTAACATCAGTCAAAATAGGGTGGGATCTAGTTTGTAGATCAAAAAATGCTGGGGGATTAGGTCTTAGAAAGATAAAAAATGATCAATAAGACGCTTCTTGCTAAGCAAATATGGAGATCCTTCTCATCTTTAGGAGAATGCAAAGATATCTTAAAAAGAAAATTTATGTCAAATTATGGGTCTCTCAAGACCCTGCTTGAGTCTCCCCAAATGCCCCATGGATCAGCTTGCTGGAACAATATGATTGCTGGTAGAAAGGTTATGGATTTAGGAGTGGGATGGCAAGTCAGGAGTGGAAATCAAACCAAGGTCGGGGAAGATAGATGGCTGTTTAAGGATTCCCTAGTCAAAGTTGAAAGATTCAGAAGGTGGGCTGAAATATGTAAAGTGACTTTCGGTTCGTATGTCAAAGATTATTAGCATGAAGGAGATTGGGTGGATTTGCGTTAGTTTAGATAGGAACTAGCCCCAATTCAATCCTCTTTGATGGTGATTAGATTAAGCGAGAACATATTGAATGATTGTCTTGTTTAGAAAGACAACCCCTCAGGTAACTTCTCTATGTTGTCATTCTCCCAAGATCCCCATCCCTTCTGGGTGAAAGCTTGGATTAAACACATGATACCCAAAGTCAACATTTTCTTCTAGATTCTTCTTTAAAACAAGGTGCTCACGGTTGATAATCTCTACAAGCGTGGTTTTCAAATTCCCAACAGATGCTATCTTTGTAAGAATGGGGCAGAGTCAATTTTCCATTTGTTTCTTCATTGCCCATTTGTAGCTTCAACATGGGAAAAAATTATAACTCTTTAGAAGATATCTTGGGCATTCCCTTGGTCAATTGAATATTTTTTCACTCAATGGAAAGCTCCTTTCCAAAACCCTACCATTCGAAGGATATGGGCTTTTTCCTTTCCTCATGTTGCATGGGGAGTTCAGAAAAAATGAAATAATAGACTCTATAGGGACAAGGAAACATTGAAGTCTATTGTGTTTGATAAAACTTTTAGATTAATGATGGGAAATTTTAATGCTATCCCCAAAAGGATTGTGATCTAGAGGTAGCAGTGTGCTCTCCCTATGATTTAATGATAGCCATAGATTGGAAGATCAAAATTGATTGTCAAGGGCTTCTAAACCAGCTAAGAAAGATAGGGAGGGATTTAGTTGGACTTTTCCACCAAATGGATGGGTTAAAGCCAACTTTAACGGGGTGGTGAAAGGAAATTTGAGGGTGGCGGGAAGTAGAGGTGTGCTTAGGGATTCCAATGGTAATTTCATAGCAGTAGTGGCCACATCCCTAGGGTCCCAAACCAATCATGTGGTGGAGGTTGTTGAAGCTTTTCAAATCATAAATCTAGCTCATAGAATGAATACTAAAAATCTATGGCTTGAAGGGGATTCCAAAAACATCATTGTGTGTATCCTAGGTAGGAAGCCCCCCTTCTTGGACCATTAAGAATTGGATCAAAGAAGCCAAATCAACTTTTGTCAAGTTTGATAAAATAAAAATCTCTCATGCCTATAGGGAAGCCAACAATGTGGCCAATTATTTTGTGAATGAAGGGGTCAAACAGAAAGGATTGTGCACGTGGCAAAATATTAGGGACCTTGCTATTGAGGTAATGGCTTTATCGAATTATGATGTTACACATGGAAAAGAAGCTAGTCCTTTTAATGATGAAAAGGGAATGTGTTAAGTACATCAACATCATAATATTTGATGGGCTCGAGTTAATTAACTTATCTGGCAAGAAAGTGTGACATGCTTTGTGGGAATAATGGTTTGGCAGGACTACTTTATATCAGGACTTCAGCTTTGGTAAAATTTGCAAAGTAGTGCCTATAAATATGGGAGGAGAATGGAAAAGGGTCGAGCTGAAGAGCTTTAAAATGCATGCAAGGAATCTGAAAGTTTGGAAACAGGCCAAACATAGAGGATTGCTCCCTTTTCTGGAGAAACTTCACAGGCCTGACCAAACAACTACTGATTACTTCGAGAAGAACTAGAACAATGGAGAAATTATCCTCTTCAGTAGGAAAGTGAAGTTGGATGAAAATATAATTGGAGAGGTGATTGGTATGTCCACTGAGGGATTGAAATTTTTTCAAGACAAAAGGTTTTTAGATGAGGTAGTGATTAGATTCCCAAAGAAAGATAAGGAGAAATCAAAATTAGTTAAAATCTCCAACAGCTACTTCGAGGCCGACTCCATTAAAGTGATCTGGAGAAAATTATTTCATGTCATCATGGAGTATATTACCTTGGATGGGAGATTCACTAGGGTTTATGGATATCACTTTGTCTTGCTCAACCACTTCCACCATAACGTAAGGGTCTCTCTTCCTCAATACTTATTTCGTTCTTTATGCAATAGTCTTGATGACCACAAGAAAAACCCCAAAATAAATCCTATTTTACATACTGGGCTTACTAGACTGATCTATGAACACTTTCAAAACCTACCGGCCCCTTTTGACCCTATTGCCATTTTGGTCTCCGAGGATGATGACACAAAAACTAGTGGCTCATAGCACAAATCTTCATTGAATCTAAAGAGAATTGTTGATAACCCTCCTTCCCTTGTCCTTTTTGGCAAGAAAACCTAACCTTGCAAACCCCAACTCATGAAAGTAAGCACTAAGAATGAGCCTAGTAGTTTTTCTTGTAAAGCCAAATGCGAACATAAGGGGCTCCCTGCTAAAAAAATAGTCCCTTACTCTGAGAATACCCTAGAGGATAACACTAAGAACCATGTTGCTAGTAATGACTCTTCCTCTTCCTACCTGACAATGGACATAGATGATAGATCTAGATCCCCAAGAACCCTTGACCCAGATGATAGCTTCTTCAAACAAGACATGGATTCACCTATTGATTTCTTGGCCATTGCTAAGAATGGTATAGTTGACTATTTCAGAGTGATGAGATGGGATTTCATGAGATTAATGACTTGAAGATAAAAAATTGGGCCATCCATAGAAAAATGGAAGAATTGGAAGTAAAAGTGTCCTCTCTGACCAAGGCAGAAAAGGTTCAAAAAGAGAATATAACTAGGAAGGAGGTCAAGGATAATGAGGGTAGGGATAAGATGTTGGAAGCTAAGATTGAAAAAATAAAAAACATAATGAAAACTACTATGGAACAAAACCACAGAATGGCAAGACATATTGCAATTATTATTAATGCAATGATAGAGAAGCTAGATAAGTTGCAACAGGGTTCTCTAGTTATTGACTTGGAAGAAGATAAAGAAAAAAGAAGGGAAGAGGATACTGGGATATTGAAGAGAACTAGAGCCAACCTGAAGAGGAAAGTGCCTCCCTCTCCACAAATGGTTCAAAATTTTATGTAGGGTGTCCAGGAGATGCAAATCCTGGAAGCTAAGACCAAGAAAGTGTTAAAGTCTTTAGATTAACTGTTTCTTTTTTTTGTCTAGCTTTTTGGCTAATTTTTGGGTGGCCTTTGCTGGCCTTTCTTAGGGGGCTACTGCTTTGTTTTGATTCTTTTTTCTTTGCAGCCTTTTTTCTTCTATGAACTTTATTGATCTATCTTTTCCTTGTTTGTAAACTTTGTGGTTTCGGGTCCCTATAAAGCCCATTTTTTCCCTTATCCAAAAAATCAGTCAAATTATGTTGTATCCTATCATAGTCTCAAACTGGCACAAGATAAAGCCTACAAGAAATTTTGGTTGGAGGGCGATTCCCTTAATATCATCAATAATTCAAAAAATGGTGCCTCCCCTTCTTGGATGATCGAGTCCTTGATTAGGGACTCTATTGATATTCTAAAGTCTTTTGATGAATATTATATCTCCCATATTTTGAGAGAGGGTAATGGGCTAGCAGATATATTCACTAATATTGGAGTTAGAAGTGTTAGGGAATGGGGTTTAAATGACCCCCTCCTTATAGAGGCAATATCAACTATTAATAATGATTGTTGAATTTAATCTATATAAGATTGTATTATGGCTTGTGGCGTGCATGCTAATCTTCACCTGGCTGAAGATTATGTGGAAGTATGGGAAACCTAATTTGAATCAAGTTAATGGTATGGTGGATGAGTCCCATAGGGAATGAAACTCTATGATTTTAATGCCTCTCTTCTTTAATTCTATTTTCACATGAATTTTGGGCATTCCTTGCATTGTTTTCCTAAGGCTCCTTCTCATTGTGTTTAGATCTCTCAAGCTATTACACTCTGCAGTGAGAATGATTCATGGAATTAATGCCGTTGCTACTCTCGATAGTACATAACCTTACTGGTTTTTAATTCCTACAAACACTACCCAATTTTTGTCTAGTAGCATTCGAAGGCCACAACCAGGAATCTTTCTCATTGCTCCACTCGACGACAATATAACACACAGTTTGGTTGCTTGGGTTTTATAACCTCAAAAACGGGGACATTCCTAAATATGTGTTTGTTGCTCTTCACACTGCTCTTCACTATACCTGCTCAAATCAAATCTGGTCATGTTGTAGAAGATGCCATATCCATGGGAGAAACTCTCACAAGCAACCAAACCAAGTCTTCTACAAATGACATCTTCAAATTGGGTTTTTATCTATCGCATTGAGTTCACTCCTAAAATATATGTTTCTAGATTCCCAAGGCCTATGTGGTATTAGAAGAAGTGTGTAAAGCCAAAGCTTCCTAATCGTGGGATTGATAATGTGACAAGGAATCGAAGACTTGATAGTCCACACTCAATGTTTACATGCATGTGAGGCCAATAAATTTTTTGTAGATTTGTTAGAGTGTTCATAACACCAAAGTGTCTAGTTGTCTTAACATACCACATGTGCTAGATGAGTTGTTCATGAATTGTGTTTTCTGCAACAAATATTAGAGATTGAAAATAAGTATGTCACTGAAATGAAATTCACCAAAATTTTTGCACAAAGATAGCATAGGTTTGTGTTAAGTTTTGAATCACTTTTGATCTATTGAGTAGAGGTTCTCCCAATCTGCAAAGTGGTGCAAGTCCAACACCAAGGTGTCTACATTTCAATAAGATAAGTAAGGTTTATGTGCTTCAATAGAACTATACCTTCAACATATGTGAGGTACATTATTACCAATTCATATTTGGTTGTGAGTCACCCATTTCTTCTATCTCTTTCTATTATGGGTAGTTAGCCCTATGACAATGGGCCTTTCTTCATTTTTTTGGGCAATGATCCCTTGGAAATGAGGCCTAATTGTATTCATGTTGAAATTCATATATATGTGAGATAATCCTCATAACATTTTTTCCCTTCTTGTATTTTCCACAAATATCTAGTGTTCTTACATGTTTTGATGTGTTTTCATTAATGGTTTGCATGTTTACATTTTGATAATGCATGATAAGGGTTTAATGATTGGTAATTGTTTGAAAAGATAATGAAGGATTGAATGTTTTAATCATACAACTAATTCACCCCGCTCTTAGTCATCCTATGCATCTAAAATCCCTCTCTCTAATTTTCTAAAAAAATCATATCATCTACTTGTAATTTCTCATTGTGTAATGATTGAATGTGTAGACATGCCAAATTGACATCATGCATTTGATTAGGTCATAGTCATCCATTCATCAAATAAATCAAGTTTATTTGGTCAATCTCCTAAATTCATCATTTTAAATTAAATAAATCAACTTGATCCTAACATCACCCTCCTTGATTAAATAAATCGAACCTTTATTTAATTAAGTTTGAAATCACCTTCCATCCCTTTTGATTTAAATAAATCAAAATATTTAAGTCAAATGGGTCAAAATCACCTAAACATCATCTAAGCTAATCTAATCCTAATTAAATCTAATCTAACCACCCATCACATCCTCTAGCTTTTCCCACTTGCACCAATAAAGCATTTTAATTCATTTATAAATTCAACATTTTCCATCAACTTGGCATAAAAATGGAATATTCCCTCAAAGTTTGAATTTGAAAAGCAATTTGACATGTACATCCAACATGGCAATAAATCCCCTCTTACATGTCCCCCACTCAACATTTAACTCTCAAATTCAAATTTGAATCTCCCCCTCTTTGGCGCATTGACCAAAATGTGCTCATTCCTCAACCTATCACAAGTTGACAAGTGGCTTCATCTCATTGGTCAAATCTTTATCCCACATTTCTCTAATTTGAGCACTCTTAGCATTTGACATTTTATAAATAGAAGGCTTCATTCTAGAACAAATCCTCCACAATCTCATGCAAAGTCACTCTCCTCACATTGAGAGCTGATTTTGTCCATTGCATCCTCATCATTAGCATTATCAAGGATTGGGAAAGGGCTTCTTTCCACATCAAAGAAGCACCAATCCACTATGGGATAGATATGTATCTTGCTTTTATGCTATAAATTAAATTGTGTTGTTATCTTGTTTATGAAGGCATGATACATTATTTCATAGGAGCATTTAAAAGGTTTCCATATCACTAATCCATGTTTGAGATTTTAGAGTGTTCGCAGATTTTGAAGGGTGCTCACATTATGGCGCTAGAAGGAGGGCCTTCTCCAGCAAGTATTTCAAGCGTTTGCTTCTTTGATATATGATTGTTGCTTATGAGCTCAATATTATATTCTGTTTGTTTATCTCTTAAGTATTTATGAAGCATTTTTGTCAACTAACTTAATGCAAAATTTGTATTCAAAGGGAATGAATATATAACTTTTAGTTTCTTGCTACTGTATTTACTCCCTGTCCATTATTGTTGAAACTATCTATGTTGTTTTAACTTTCTCTCATCAATTGTCCAAGTCATGGTCTGGGTAGATAGATTAACCCTATGAAATAAGGAGTCATATTTCTTATTCAAAGAATTGTTTTGAAGTGAGCCCTGGTTTAAAGCCTTTTGAGGTTGCGCTAAGGAAGCCACGTTGGTGGCAGGAATGTATTAGCAAATATGCATTCACATCGTACAACTTCCTATTGCTGCCACTTTCCATTTGCTTCCCTAAATTTGACCTTCACTTGATTCTTCTAGCTTTAACACATTTTCATAGCCTTACCCATTCTCTACACAACACCATTCACTTAATGCTTTTAGCTTTAACACATTTGCATAGCCTTACCCATGTGGCCTTCATTTAATGCTTCTCTTGGACTTAACATATAAATGATTTTATGTGGTGTTTACACTTAGAGGTGGCTAAACACCATAAATATGTTATGTGAAATTTAGACTATGCCACTCTTCATGCCTTCTTTACTTTGTCTTTGGGATTGTTGAAACTTAAGCTATATCATCTATACTTCCACATTTTGCATATGTATTGGAAAGAGAGCTTGTTGCGCTTGTTAGTGTAGGTTTTTTATTCCTTATTATAAGGTTTTTCCTACACATTTATTTAAGCTTGCTTAGGTTAATAAAGCATGTTTAATTAGGTGATAGGATTATGAGGTGTCACCTTCCTACATGTTAGCATCCATTATCTATCTTGGGAAGATACTTTGTTATCTTTAATCCGATAGATGGTTGCTCCTCATTGGTCGGTGTTGACACCTCTTCCCTCTCTCTAGTCTATATAAGCATGCTACCTGGCTTGTATTTTCATTCAATATTGGAAATAGTTATCTGATGCTATTTTTCCATTTGAGCATTTCACATCAATCTCTTGGTATCATTGTTATGCTGTTTCAATTGCTTTTGCATTTACAATATATGTTTCTAACTCTTTCAATTGATTCTGGGTTATAATCTGTTTTACGGATTTTAACATGGTATCAGACCCAATTTTGTAAGGTTAGATTCTTTGTAGAGATCTTGTAAAATCTTGTATTCTCTTCTCTTGCATTATTTTTGAAGATCTAGAGAATCATAAAGGATTTATGAAGATTCAAAAATCTTGTTTCTGTCAATCGGCTTGCATATTTTGTGTTTCAATTAGTATTGTAGGTTGTAGCATGCCTTTACTTATCTTAGGTAGTTGATACATCCTTTGCATGCCATTTTTTGGTTGCTGGAGTCATTTTTTGTTGCTAAAGGCGACTGATTTACATTAGATCTACATCTTCTGTACCTAATCAGGAGAAATGCCTTCTGGGTTTGTTCAATACATCAAAAAACCATCTGGGTATCTTTTATTTTTTGCATGCAGCTTATATATTTTGCAGAATCGAACTCAGAAAGCTTCAGCCGTACCCCTCTCTGTTGGCAGTTTCAGATTTGAAGACAGTTTTCAAAAGCTCCGTTCTTGCTCATACGGTCTCCGTTTCTCATGAAATTTTTTTTGATCTTGGCTATTTTTTCGTGCTCTATGCAATAGTGCAGTCTTTTTTTGATTTGGATGCAGAGATTTTTCAGAAATTACATATTCTCAATCGTGACACTGCACAATCCTCATTTTGGAAACTTCGAAAAGGCATAACTTTTGCATAAAACCTCAGATCGAGGTGATTCTTTTTTTGAAAGTGAATTTTTTTTTGTGTATCTTGTAGTGGTGTTGTTTATTTTATTGGGTATTATTCCCAAGTTGTATTTTCAGCATATGCTCCTTTTGAGGATCTGTAATAGCATTGAGATCAAGTCCACTCAGTATTTCTTGATGATGGTAATTGTAAATGCACTAAATATAAAGTGCCAAATCAAATTTTCTTCGGGGGGTTCTTTGATTGAGTGAAAAAGAGGGGGTGTCTTGTGTGTTCGTGCATCTTTTCTTTCCTCACAAACAATAACAATCTAATTCTGCATTAAAATGGATCAATTAATAGTACCTATACTCACACCCTACAACTACTATGAGTGGAAGTCCAAGATGACTATACAACTTAAGAAGTTAGGATTGTTTCGAGTAACTATGGGTATTGAAACTGAACCATCTCTAATTGCAGAAAAGCCTAAATGGTTTAACAAACTTGATGAAGCTTTTGGAACTCTATGTATGTCTGTATCTCTAGATTTACTTTTTCATATTGAGTCTTCTACAACACCAAATGATGTATGGACTACTTTAGAAAAACTATTTGGTGCACAAGATGAACTAAGAGGACATTTATTGGAGAATGAGTTGATAGGGTTAAATCCATGTAATTTTGATACAATTTAGGATTTCTTCACAAAACTAAAGGCTTTAAGATTGCAGTTGAAACAGTGTGGGATAGAAAAGAAAGATAGTCAGTTGATTCTTAGCATTCTTTCCAAACTTGGTCCTAACTACTCTGTGTTTGTTTCTACATTCTATGCCACAAAAAGTGCCTTGGGAACCACATATAAGATGCCTTCTTTAGATGATTTTGCTAATGAACTCACTAAGGAGCAAGACAAATTGGTTCAAATGGGTACAATTAAGCCCTCTAAATCTCATGCCTTGACTGCAAATCAGGGCACTAAAGATCAAAAGGGGGTTGCTAAGAAAGAGAAGAAACAAAAGAACTAAGAAGAAAAGAAGCAAGAACAAACATCAATTGCTTCTAAAGCAATGAATAATTCCTCTTCTTCAAAAGGCGACAAGCCTAAGAAGGAGAAAATTCAATGTTCTTATTGCAAGAAACTTGGTCATGATGAACATAAGTGCTTGAAGAAACAGATTGATCACCTGTCACATCTTCTTGAGAAGAACAATATCCAGGTGCCTAATTCTGTCAAACAAGTCTCATCAGAAGGGTCTTCAAAGAACATAGAAAAGAGTAAGGGGAAAGGAAAGGGCAAGGCCTTAGTTACAAGAGCTTCTCAACCAGATTCTTGGGTAATTGACTCAGGTTCTTCTCACCACATGGCCAATAGAAAGGAAAGCTTCTCATCCTTGGAGTCATGTTTTATGTGTGATATTCTTATGGGTAATGATACACCAGAATAAGTTCTTGGGAGAGGGTCTATTGACGTTGGTGATGGGACATTCCATGATGTTCTTTGTGTGCCTTCTTTATCAACTAATCTCCTATCTGTCTACTAGATTACCCATTCAGGTTCTGGCAAGAGAGTTGAATTTACACCTGATTCTATGGTTATTAGTGATCTGCACAATGGGTCTACAGTTGCTATAGGAAAAGTTGATAACCATTCTCAGCTCTATCAATTTTCTCATTTTGTTCCTGATTCTCCTTCACTGGCATCGCTCACTCACTCAGATGAGGTGAGTCGTTTGTGGCATTAGCGGTTTGGGCACTTGAATTACCACTACTTGCAGCAACTTAGTCAACATGACATGGTTACAGGGTTGGCTTCTATTCGATTCTCTGATGGAGTTTGTCAAGGTTGCATTCTTGGCAAGCATCCTGAAGAAAAATTTGACAAAGGCAAAGCATGGAGAGCCACACAACTCTTGGAGTTAGTACACAGTGATTTGGCTGGTCCATTTTAGCATCCTTCATTCAGTAGAGCTAGATATGTATTGACCTTCATTGATGATCTTTCCCGATACACCTTTGTATATTTTCTCAAACAAAAGTTTGAAGTCTTTGAGTCCTTTCAAGAATTTAAAGCTTTTGTAGAGAAACAATCTGGGAAGGTTGTCAAGGTTCTGTGCACCTATAATGGTAGGGAATATGTCAACCAAAGGTTTGAGCAGTTTTGTGCCTCAGAGGGTATTAATCTTCAGCACACAGTTCCCTATAGTCCACAACAAAATGGAGTTGCAGAATGAAAGAATCAGTCATTGAAGGAAATGGCCAATTGCATGATCCACTCCAAATCATTGGCACCTCAGTATTGGGCAGAGTCCATCAACTGTCCATGTTATATCCAGAACCGGGTTCCTCGCCGAGCTATGAAGGGGGTAACTCCTTTTCAAGCTTGGACCGGTCGAAAACCCATAGTCAAGCACTTTCGAGTGTTTGGGTCTCCTGCATGGGCCCACATTCTAGCAAAGAAATACAAGGCAATGGATCCGCAGAGTAGGCCTTGCATATTTGTTGGCTATCCAGATGGTGTCAAAGGCTACAGGCTACTCCACCCTACCACACATGAGCTCTTCATTGAGAGGAGTGTTCAGTTTGAGGAAGATACTTCTTCTACCACTTCTCCATCCTTCATTCCCATGGAGACACTACGACTTCATGATGATAGTTCTTCTGAGGATCAAAATCCTCCTGAGGAGTCTTCTTCCTCCACTTTAGATGGTGATGATGAGGTTTCATCTTCCTCCTCTCTTAGTCATCATTCAGAGGATGATGATTCTCCTCCAAATTCTCCTACCACTAGGCCTCTTTGGGCTCGTCAGACTTTGGAGTCAGTAGGTGATTGGGTTGGTGATCCTTCAGATGTGAGATGAACAAGGTCACAGTTCGAGCAGGCTCCTCATCTCTTCTTTGCTTCAGCTTCTAATCCACAATTCTTTAGGGAAGCTTTTGGTGTCCCCGAGTGGGATGCTGCTATTCAGGAAGAGTTCAATTCCTTGGAAAGGAACCATACTTGGGATTTAGTCCCACTTCCTAAGGGAAGAAAACTTGTTCGATGCAAGTGGGTCTATCGAACAATATTTTCTATAGATAGGTCAGTCAAAAAACATAAGGATCGTTTGGTCGCAAAAGGATTCTCCCAAGTTCCTGGGATTGACTACTCTGAGACTTTTGAGCCAGTTGCCAAGATGACTTCAATCTGACTTGTCCTTGCCATTGTTGCAGCCCATCGTTGGGATGTTCATCAGATGGATGTGAAGAGTGCCTTTCTTCACGGTGACCTTCAGGAGGAGATATATATGGAGCAGCCACAGGGGTTCATCTAGGATCCTTCACTTGTTTGCTGACTTCGAAAGTCTCTCTATGGTTTTAAACAGGCCCCACGAGCCTGGTATGCCAAGACGGACTCCTTTCTTCTATCAGTTAGGTTCACTCAGTGCCATTCTGATCCGACTGTCTACATTTTGCAGCAGGATGATACTCTCACTTTCCTTGTTCTCTATGTTGATGACTTGCTGATTACAGGGAGTTCCTCATCCACCATCAAGGCAGTGAAAACTGCCCTTCATGATCATTTTCTAATGTCTGACTTGGTCTTCTTCACTATTTCTTGGGCATTGAGATTACACAGTCTTTGGCTAGTATCTTTCTTTCTCAGCCCAAGTATGCTCTTGATATGCTCTCTCGATTTCGCATGGCTGATTGTAAGCCTGCACCAACTCCATTTCTATCCGGGGTCAAACTTGAGGCTTTTTTGCTTCACCTAAGTTGGTAGATGCTATCTTGTATCGCCAATTGGTTGGGAGCCTCATATACTTGACTCACACAAGGCCTGATATTTCTTATGCAGTGGGCCTGGTCTCCAGGTTCATGCAAGAGCCACATGAGCTACATTGGAAAGCAGCTAAGCGGATTCTTCACTATGTACAGGGCACTCACAGTTATGGGATTCATTTTATAGTAGGCATGGATATTGACTTAGTGGGATACATAGATTCAGATTGGACAGGTGATTCTCAGGATCGCAAGTCTACTTCAGGGTATTGCTTCTCTCTTGGTTCTGGTCCGATTTCTTGGTCGAGCAAGAAGCAGTCTGCTATTGCTCTTTCATCTACAGAGGCTGAGTATCGAGGAGCAATTAATGCTGCTACTGAGGCCATCTGGCTTCAACACATTCTCACTAAGTTTGACATTTCCTTTCGGAAGCCTACAATCATCTTTTGTGACAACCAGAGTGCTATTCAGATCTCTTGCAATCCTGTCCATCATCAGTGGACCAAACACATTGAGATTCACATGCACTACATTCGGGAGCTGATTCATGAGGAGGTTCTTGATCTTTAGTATTGTTTGACATCAGATCCGACAACTAACATCTTCACCAAACCCTTCACTGAGAGCAAGTTCATTCATTTGTGAGCTTTGCTTGGGGTGCGGCAGGTGTCCTCCTTTTGGGGGGCTTCTTAGCTCCTTTATTTCTCTTTCTATTCTGGGGGGGCATACTCTCTTTTATGGGGGGGGCCTACTTCTCTTTTGGGGGGGATTTCATTGTACATGGGTACCTCATCAGGCTTGATTTATCGGGACCCATCTCTGTACCCACCTAAGCTATGCTTAAGGGGAGGTGTTAGTGTAGGTTTTTTATTCCTTATTATAAGGTTTTTCCTACACATTTATTTAAGCTTGCTTAGGTTAATAAAGCATGTTTAATTAGGTGATAGGATTATGAGGTGTCACCTTCCTACATGTTAGCATCCATTATCTATCTTGGGAAGATACTTTGTTATCTTTAATCCGATAGATGGTTGCTCCTCATTGGTCAATGTTGCCACCTCTTCCCTCTCTCTAGTCTATATAAGCATGCTACCTGGCTTGTATTTTCATTTGATATTGGAGATTGTTATCTGATGCTATTTTTCCATTCGAGCATTTCACATCAATATCTTGGTATCGTTGTTATGCTGTTTCAATTGCTTTTGCATTTACAATATATGTTTCTAACTCTTTCAATTGATTCTAGGTTATAATCTATTTTACGGATTTTAACAGTGCTTTCAAATGATTCACACCCACTTCCTCCACCTTTGCTTGAACACAATATACAGGTCCATTGTTAAATAAATCCTTTTGCAGGGCTATCACCAAAGGAGGAGGAGGAAGAACTCGGGGTTGTCTAAAATGGCATGATTGTCCAACAATAAACTCATCTACTTCATATTTGTGTGGAAAGGGTATAGGTGATGTTATTATTCTTTGGCACACATTAGAAATAGAGTGATAGTCTTCAAGCAGCGTAGAGATTTGCAAATCTATTAGCATTTGGTTAATTCACATCATCTTCCAGCATAAAGATTGCAAGTATTAAATGGTTTGTAGGAATTAAATGTGGAAGTGAACGGTCAAAAATGACACATACCCCTTTCTAAAAGAACATGCACCAAGTATGTGTGCTTGCAGAGTCCAGTCAACATCCCTTTACCAACAAGCAATGCATAACACGCCACACCATAGACCCCTTGTCATGGGTTGTGAGGGACTCTTTCTAGTGTAAGGGTTTTGTATGAGAGTATGCAAAGAGGATTAACGTTTGAGCTTTTGGTGAGAGCGATCAATTCAGCTAAGGGTTGTGTCATATGCGAGATAAACTATTTTTCTGTATATCAAAACCCTCTTGGCTATTATTTTTGGTATCTTCTCAAATGAGTTGCAGACAGTATTTTGTTTATTCAAGATTGATATCATTCTTTAATTAGCGGCATGTATTATTACATTTTAGTCAAAATGTTTTTGAACAAGCTTCATTACTTTTAAAAATAAACTGATTTATGGATCTTGCTTATTGCAAATATGTGCTTCATTATGGCTTGTCAATAACGTCCTTTTATACAGCTGAACATTAAAGGCCACACACTTCTAGCATTAGATCTCATTGTTTATGATAGCTTTTTAAAATGCTAGAATGTCCTCTCACATAATGGTGCTATATCTCATTGTATGATATTTATGTGTGGTCTACTATGCTTTACTTTCTGACATTGGCTACAACAGGGGTGCATTAACTCATATCTATTAATGCAGGTGGATGTTGGTCAGAGGTTGCAGAATTTAGTTATACACCAACAAAACAAATTTTCTTGAAATCTATTTAGAAATCCATGAATAAATGATTCTAGTAGAAGAATAGATGCAGTAGGCATAGATTTCTTGCAACAACTATGTGTCTTTTCTCTTCTCCATTTAATGCACTTTTCTCAGCCATTGAACTGACCTTACACTGAATCCATCTCAATAAAGGCATATTATTTCCTCCATTTAATGCACCAGATTTAGTGATAGATGCAACAAACTAAAAAGAGTTATCATTCTAAGAGAAAGGGGCATGCCATTGGTATATTAACTCATTCAACGAGTTTATCAAAAGTCATGCATTGGAACTTAGATTCCAAGAAGTTACTTGCCATGTCCAATCTTGGTTAAAATATAGAGGTTAAGACTTCATTCTTACACACCTATATATTTTTTCTATGATTGCATGTAAAATCATCTCTTCCACTATCAAGGGCATGAGGCAAGCCCACCAAGAAAAATGTACCAATTGAGCTAGGATGTCAGATTGCTTGTGAGTCAGTTTGAAAACACACTGCTTTGATCGAAAACATTGGAAAACCAACATTAACATGAGCATCAAATCTCAAACCCTTTAGGAGAAGCAAATATCATTGAAAAAATTCACATGTTATTGCTTTCCCTTGGGATTCATATCCTTAGGGGCTTCCAAACATTTAGATTTCATCTCAATTTTCTCCTACTAAGGTCAACATTAGGAAACCTTTGCCTTGATTTCCGCATAATGCATTTTGTGGGATGAAAGAAAATTAAGACATTGGACATTCAGTTCAAAAGCTAATCAAGAAGTGTTTGTGGTAAAAAGAATCCATTAAGCAAAGATTAAATCAATTGGACCCCACATATGTGCTTGGCATCTTTTGGTCGTATGGTTTTCATGCAAACATTAATCTTTTGATTTTGAACTTCTTTTAGAGAAAGGAATGTTCTTCACTATCTCGGTCTCAGAAACAAGTCCTTCCTAGGTTCATTTAGGATCAAATCAAACATTTCACCCATCCCAAACATTTATCAAAATCCATCCCACCAAACAAATTTAGAGCTTTGGAAACATCATTCTAGACTTGGGTAAATCATCAAAATCAAAACAAATCAAAATCAAGCCCTAAGTCTAGCATTGATACAAAGTCCCTAAACATTCAACACTCATATCATTCACCCCTTTTCATCATTCATCTCATCATTGGTCCTAAACATCCTAGAGGTAACTTTTACAACAAGTTTAAAACATAAGAAGAACATGGAATACAAACTTGATCCATACATCATGAGTAATCCAAATCAATTGAACTTTCAAAACCTTACAATGTCGATTGATTATCAATACTCACACTTATACAATCCATACATGGGATAATTACCTTCTACAAATTTCAATGGTACAACAAGTGTGAGTATCCCCAAATTAAAGATTGGAACACATTTACCGATGGTAGATCTAAATCCAAACCTACAAGTTTGTCAACCAAACAATCAATGCATGAGCCTTCAAATGAACAACATCATCCCATCAAATCCCTACATGCAAAATGTGAATGTACCAAGTACAAATTTACCAAACATGAACATTTTGATTCCAAACTTGGAAAAATTTGGGATAGATATGTTTTCGAATCACACAAATGTTGTTCAAAATCCAAACAAGATGTTAATGACTCCAAGACAAAGTGACACTAGGAAAAATCAAAGTTACCTAAATCAAGGCAATGTGATCCCCAACACCAACAATGTTCAACTTCAACCTATCATGCCAAATCTAAACATCATACCAAATCAAAACATTATCCAAAATAAAATTTTCAATGATTCCATGTGAACACCACAAGTGTACATCCCGAATCTGCTTGAACAAAAGCCAAATCAATGGAGTCAAATTCAAAATCAAAATCAAATTTCACTAGAGCAACTTGCTTCACATGCCAAACTAATTGAATTATTGAGCCAAGAGATATCTTCAGTCCAAAATCAATACACTCTTCCATTGGTTAATCCATGCCATCAAAGCATTGAGTTGTGTCCACAACCACATCAAGAACAAAATCTCCAATGTGATTAAGAAGTTAGATATCAAGATCAACATCGACAATAAACCCAATTACCCCATCTCGAAGATCAATCACCACATCTCGAAGACCAATCACCACATCTCCAAAATCAATCACCAAAAGGTCAAAACTCACAAGCTAACAAATGAAAATACACACCACTTGGGGGACCTATCGAATTGATCATGAAACAATTGGTACAAGAAAATCTCATTAAACTCCCTATTTATGAGGATTATCAAGAGACCTTAGTTAAACCACCAGGGTATAATGAAAAGCAATTTTGTGGCTTCCACAAAATAAAGCCACACACAACATCAAATTGTATTCGACTCAAAAATATCATCCAAGACCTTATTGATCAAAAGGTAATCACTATTGGGGACAATGATCAAGATCTATTCATCAAAGAGAACTTTGAAGATGTTTCCACCTTGTCCAATGATCAAATTAACATACATCAAGGGTCGCTTTTCAATCATGATCAAAATCGACCAACAATATCAAACAATGATCTAATTCAAGAAATGTCAACATCATTTGACCCTATGGTTGAAGACATTGGAAATTCCTCCACAACAGTTGTTGAAAACAATTATCAATATCTCTCAATTAAGGACCATTGTGATGTTGTTTTTACCCCATCCAATGATCAACTCACCATACATCGAGAGCCACTTTTTAGCGATCTATTTCAAGGAGTGTTAGAATTATTTGATCCCATTGGCATAATCTACGATCCATCGACCAATGATCATGTTGAAAATGTCTCTACATCACCTCATGAGTTAGAGGACATATCTCAAGAATTTATGCCAAAGCATGATCAACATCTTTCACCAAAGTCTAGCAATAGTTGTTTCCAAGACATATTGGCATCCTTTGACCTCCTAGTTATAGATACTGAAGGAATCCTCAACTTGACATTTGATCCAAGTCCACTCAAAGATCAAGAGGATATTGAGCCACTTACCATGACTAATGATGATATCCAAGAAACCTTTCTAAGGAATCCATCCTTTGAAATTGACCCATGTCGAGAACTTGATCTAAAGCATGTCAAAGGTGATTCCAAAATTATTCAAGATCAAGAATTTGTATCTCCAAGATACTAAAATGATGTAATGGATGTCTCTCATATCTATACAAGATGTCACAAATGATGATCACATCCATATAGCACATACTCCTCCATCTACCCATGAGATGCTTTCTATCGATGGACACGTAGATGATCTTCATTCAAAACAATATTCTTTTACTCCTAACATTATTACACAAAAAGAGTAGGTCATTGGGTTGATAACATCAAGATCAGACATATCCCAAATTCAGACTGAGGACATCATGTATGAAGATATCCAATAGTATCCACTCATGGAAACAGGTCAAACAGAATAGGATATTCTGAAGTTAGTAGAGCAACAAATTCCAATAACATCATCTGTAATGGTCATTTATCAGAGAATTCATTTTAAACAGGAGCTCTCAGAACAAGGAAAATCAAAGCATGAAGGTACTACTACCACCATACTAGGGGCAATTTCATCTCAAGCAAATGTCAACATAGGGAGCACGAGGAGTCCTTATGATGAAACTAGTGTCAATACTACAACTAGCCACATCATGAATCTTCATCCACCCATCACCCCATCAATGAATTGGGACCAACGTCAAAGGAAAGAATTGAATCAAAGTACTAAGAATGTTATCAAAGGAAAAGAAGTTGGAAAGCATAATGGACAAATCAAACACAAATGGATACCAAAGAGTACAAAGAAAGATCATCCCTATCAAACTCCATCAGTCAAAGAAACTATGGGGAAAATAAAAAAGGGAAAATTATCCATCAAGGATGTCCACAAAAGAAAAAGCAGGCTTTTCAAATGACGTACAAAGTGTATCAAGTAGTTGGTCCTAATTACATGCACACTTTTGTATCCACCCATCATTGCTTATCTTCCCAAATTTGGAGAGTCAAACATTCCAAATTGTCAACCGATCCATATTTTATTCCTAAAGGCACTCCATCCATGCCTCCACACATGATATCCAATTCTCACATTGACCATGTATTGGCAACGACCCTTTATCATAAGGATTTAGGAAGGCACTCTATCACGATGTGTCCACAAAGACAAAGTTAACTCTGGTATTGACGAAATAGATCAGGAATCTCAAAAGTTGCATTTAAGTGCACGTATCTTGGCAAAGAAACTTTTTGAGGAAGGCTATCAATTGCACATCATGATAGAAGCATCTACATCAGCAACACCTCATGGTTCAACATGAGCTTTAAATATTTCATGGAAAAATAAATAAAAAATTAAAAAATATGAAAATCCAAAACAATCAGAAAAAGGATTGAAAATAGTAAAGAAAAAAATCATCCTCTAGTGAAAATCGCATGGGCGGAGCTTTGGGAAAGACCATGAAAAAAACCTGGTAAACAGGCGTCATGTGTAGAATTGAGCATCTATGTATGCCACTTCAAGTGAAAGTATTTCATCCCATCCATAATAAATCCAACATTCTATCCATCTTAGCCATAATAAATCCATTCATCCATGAACCATTTATCCAATCCATTTTCATCCATCTACATCCATCATCCAAGTTATCTTGATCTTGATGAAAGCTTGGGGCACACTTTACGCTTACTTATGATAAACATCTTGACATGGGTCATTTTCATTGATCCTATCATACCTATCATTATCTGAGCCATGAAACATTATCCAAAGGAGCATTCTTTATCTGCACACCTTATCTTATCACAAGATAATCCTTGGCATCCTTTGTGTGCTTACCATATCCATCCATCCATACATTTATCCAAGAATCCATCTAATGGTATTCCATACATTTCTAGACAATGGGGGTAGATATTTAGATCTCGCTTCAGGAATAAATCTTGATCTATATCCTCCAACTTATGTGGTGATCCGAACATTGGAAAATATGAAATAAAATTGGTCCACCACTTGTGAGCAAAAAATCCAAATCACTAGCCCATGTCATGTTTTGATGAGAACATTTTCTTTATCAAGATTCATCTTTTATCGAACATCAATCCAAATAATTGCTATCAGTTGCACCTAAGTTGCAATTCAAACATCACATCAAATCATTTGAACAACTTTTGTTCCAAATCAAGCTTCATCAATCTTGATCAATCGAATCCAATCAAAAAATCATCTCAGAATATCCTTTTGTTGCTTAACACTATCCTTGCATTGTTGTGCATCCCCAACAATGTTATCATCATCAATCCATTAATCTGATCAATCAATTTTAAGCTTGGTTTTCAACAAAATCCAAAATAGAACACTGATATCGTCACACATACCCATATCCAAATCATCAAAATCATGCGAAAATCCAAAACATCATAAAATCAAAAATTCCAAAAACATTAAAAAAACAAAAAAACACAAAAACATTGAAAAAATCCAAAAACATCAAAATGATGTGAAAAATCCAAAAACACACAAAAAATTAAAAAAACATAAAAAAACATGGCATATAAACTACGTCATCTCCGAGCTTAAATGTAGGTAAGGCTAAATTTTTTATTAGCCCCCGAGACATCAAAATCCAAAAACATTCTCAAAATCTCAAAAAAATCCAAAACATTGGAAATCAAGAATCAAAACATTTGTAAAATCTTGAAAATACCAAAAACAGCCTCAAAACATTCTAAAAACATCAAAAAAATCCAAATATTTGAAAAAAATCTATCTGTCTCATCTCACTTTCACCCACAATAATCAATCATCCATAATAAACTAATCATCACCTTCATCCTTTGTCAAAAAAAATAGAAACAATCACAACAATCAACAAAAGCAAGATTCAATCGTAAAATGAAAAGCAAACAACAAACATTTAAAACAAAATCAAACTCTTGATCAATTGAAAACATGTCAATCAAACTTATATGAATAGACTATAAACCAACTTATCAACCCATCATCATCCTATACAATGCATGTCCTAGGATATATCGTTCTGACAATGGGCGTCATTTTGGATATCACTCTGGATTCTTATCCTATCAAAACCAATCCCTTTGGCTAGAGATATGAAGAACATCGTCTTGTTTGTGTACTTGATCTTTTCTTTTGATTTATCTTATTTTGCTCATTCCAAGGACCTCTCGATGATATCTGAACGAAGGATTTAGAGAAATAGGAATGGGGAAACGATCATTATCCTTTTGTTTGTTGTGCTTGTTGGACGTTCTCGTAAAATAACTTTGTGAATACTTTCTTTTTAGGTACGTCCTAATAAGGTTTTCGTATGTCAAGTATGAACAAGAATAATCCTATCTATTTGTCGAGTCAAAGTCCATCGCACTAGGTATAATGCCATCCTAGTTCTTTATACCTTGATGCATCGTATCTATGTGTATTATCAAAAATAAGGTAAGTAGCCCTTTTAAAATCCCAATCCTTGTTAAGTAAACCATCATCATCTATCATCATCATCATCATCTCTAATAAAGTCTCGTCAGATCATGGACTTGTCGGATCCTCTTGTCATCATATCATTCCTATCTTTTTCTTTTCCACACTAACATCACGTCATGAGTAGTTCATCATCATCACTAGTGCATCCATCTGACATCCACAAATCATTAGCATTCAACACATAATATCACATGCATTTTCATCATCATAATATAGATCTATTAGTCTAAGCATCTCATAAAATCATACATTTACATAATCATAGAATATCACATCATCCATTTCATCCATCATCACATCACATCATCATTTAAGTTGTTTAGGATAATATAGGTTGGTTATTCTAATCATCTTAAAACCATCTCATTTGCATCATCATCCATAACCATCCATTTTGAACCTCTTTATCGTGAAATCAACCCTCAAATAGAATCTTTTCGCCCGATCTCTCGAGAGGGAAATGTACTAGTGTACTTCTTTCCACTGGGGCATCCGAAAAAATCTAAAAATTTTTGAACTTTGATTGCAGAAAGTTTATTCTTTGAACCAATGCAGCAAGTACATTGCTTCAAAGAGGGAAAAAATGTAGACACGTGAAATTGACATCATGCATTTTATTAGGTCATTCATCCATTCATCAAATAAGTAAAGTTTATTTTGTCAATCTCCTAAAGTCATCAATTTAAATTAAACAAATCAACTTGATCCTAACATCACCCTCCTTGATTAAATAAATCAAACCTTTATTTAATTAAGTTTGAAATCACCTTCCATCACTTTTGATTTAAATAAATCAAAATATCTAAGTCAAATGGGTCAAAATCACCTAAACATCATCTAAGCTAATCTAATCCTGATTAAATCTAATCTAACCACCCATCACATCCTCTAGCTTTTCCCACTTGCACCAATAAAGCATTTTAATTCATTTATAAATTCAGCATTTTCCATCAACTTGGCATAAAAATGAAATATTCCCTCAAAGTTTGAATTTGAAAAGCAATTTCACATGTACATCCAACATGGCAATAAATCCCCTCTTACATGTCCCCCACTCAACATTTAACTCTCAAATTAAAATTTGAATCTCCCCCTCTTTGGCACATTGACCAAAATGTGCTCATTCCTCAACCTATCACAAGTTGACAAGTGGCTTCATCTCATTGGTCAAATCTTTATCCCACATTGCTCTATTTTGAGCACTCTTAGCATTTGATATTTTATAAATCGAAGGCTTTATTCTTCAACAAATCCTCCACAATCTCATGCAAAGTCACTCTCCTCACATTGAGAGCTGATTTTTTCCATTGCATCCTCATCATTGGCATTATCAAGGATTGGGAAAGGGCTACTTTCCACATCAAAGAAGCACCAATCCACTATGGGATAGATATGTATCTTGCTTTTATGCTCTCAATTAGTTTGTGTTGTTATCTTGTTTATGAAGGAATGGTGCATTATTTCATAGGAGTATTTAAAAGGTTTGCATATCACTAATCCATGATGTTTGAGATTTTAGAGTGTTTGCAGATTTTGAAGGGTGCTCACATAATGAATAGGCTATGAGTTAAAATGATTTCATCATTTTTATACACTTATGAAGAAATGATAGTTGTAGGATGCTTCTATTATATAGTTCCTACACAAACCTAACATGATAAAATAGGAGGAAATATCACAATACATATATTATCAAGGTAACATAGGCCTAAAAAATATTTCACTCCTAAATGGCTTCTTCTCTACTTATGCATACTATAGGAACCCTACATTAACAAATTGATTTAACAACACTCTCTAGTGAAATTACGGGTGTGGGAATGTCATTATTTCCATCTAATGGGTGTGTGCAGGATCATGGGGGTCCAAAAAGTGGCAAATTTGAAAAAAAGACTTTTTTTTACTTACCCAAAATCATAAAATTCTGCTTTGAATTTTTGAAGGCTCGAGCAGAAAGTACATGCTGACATAGCAAGAACCAAAGCAAAAAAAATATCTATTAAGTAAAAGGATATCTATTAAATTCAAATCACACTTTGAAAGTTATTATCATATATTAATCTATATACTATTATATACTTATCTATATATATTATATTATATTATATTATATTATATTTATATAAAATATATTTATATATATATACTATTATTATATAATATCATATTATAATGATTATTATGCCTACTATTTATACTAATATAGATATGAGAATTATTGAGTGAAAACCATTAAATAAGAAAACACTGGAGAAGCTCAAGTTTGAGAGGAAAAAAGGGAATGAATAAGAAAATAGTTAAATTAAAACAAATGAACTTCAGTTGAAATTTATGAGCGAACATGTGCAAGGGAGGCCCTAGCATGAATACGAGATGTTGTGTGGGTCAGTTGGATGCATCTATGGGTGGGAAGACACTACAAAATGGTGGAAAATGTCTAACCTTGTTGAAAGGTAAGAATAATACTTGGAAGGGTGGTGGTAGGGTGGCCAATGTTGATGGCAAGAAATGATACTCGTTGCACTCAAGATCACTGCGAGAGGTGTCTAATCCATTCTTATCTATCCCTCCCTCTCTCACCTTTGATCCTTTAGGATTTTCTATAGATGGGACAAATTTTTTTGGCTTGATTCCTCCTTGCTTGGATTAGGAAACCCTAACGGTGTGCAAAAATTGAGCAAACCCTTATCACGAATGCAGTGCTTTTTTTTGGGAGAAAATTCAACAGGATAACCCTAACCCTATCCCCGCTAATCCATCACTAGTACAATTGTCTTCCCCTGTCCTAGAACCCCCTATCCAAAATTATGACTCTCATTTTGCTATTGGTGATTTGAACATGGTGTTCTCAGACTTGCTGAAGGACATTCACATTTCAGATGACTGTATCAATGACATTGTTGCAGACTTCATAAATCATTCTTTGATTCTAAGATTTTTGCAGAGGATACTGTCCTTTGATTCAGTCCTTGACTAGGCTAAATCAACTTGGAGAAATTTTTCTCCTCTTGTGATTGAAGCTCTAGTTTTTGGGTTTTTCTATTTACTTTCAAGTCAGCTACGGACTACAACTTTGTGAATCGAGAAGGCCCTTGGTTTTTTAGGAAATCTGCTATCTTTCTTACTCCTTGGACCCCCTTTTTTTATCCAGCCACTACCAAAATTACAGAAGTGCCCATTTGGATTAGACTTTACAATCTACCCTTGGTTATGGAGAATGTTGATCTCATTAGTAGTCTAATTAATCAAGTTGGCATCTTTGTCAAATTCAACTCAAAATAGGTGGTTTCTTCATGTAGGTATATCAGGGTTTCTGCCATGGTAGATAATGCAGGAGCATCCAGTGGTGTAAGGGCAATCCTACATCACCCAAAAGAAAGAGTTTCATTTCATGTTGGTATTTTCTTTGATGTCTTTGCATTTTTTGATACCCTTTTCATCATAATGTAATTCCCAATTTATAGTTTTTCTTTTCTATTCTTGGGTTTGAAGATATTGTAGTTTTAGTCTCCCAGAATTGCACCTAAAAACCTTCTAGGTCAGATTTGAGGCACTAAACGGTCTTGAAATGGCCTCAAAACTTGCCATAGAAAATTTTTAGCACGTTCTTGACTCTGAGACCTTTCCAACGGTTCAAATGGTTCAAAAAATAGAGTACCAGATCAAAAGCTATGGCTCCCAGAATTTGGCGCACTTTCTAAAGGATACTAAATTTTGAATGTTCTTTTGAAATTTCAATTTCAAGTTGTAATTTTCAGCACCAAACCACCAAAACTCAAATTTGAATGTTGTCTTGGCTCCAAACTCAAACGGAGATCTATTTATGGGCAAATTTTTGACTTTTGGGTAGCTTTTTGGAGACAATTTTGCACACTACAAAAAGGGTTATTCTGTAATTTTTTGTGACTCGCATATGTTGTAGAACTTGAGGATTTGAGATCATCTGCATGTAAGAATTTCAATTTTCTAAATAATAAAACTATTCTCTTGTTTTGCGAGTTAATTTTCATGTCTCAGGTTGTACCCTCGTCAGGTGGTATTAGAGCGGGCTTTATTGAGCATGTGGACAGATCATTGATCGTGAGGTAGTTTGCACTAGGACTGTGGTTGTGGGTTGAGGTCAAGAAATATGCTTCCAAGAGTGATTCCTAGTAGGTGTGATGGTGCTAGAGGTGGCAGAGGTGGTAGAAATGCTAATAAAAGAGATCCACTGGTGGCCGAGGGTTTCAGAGCCCTCCAGAGACAAATTGATGCATTGCAGGAGAAGATGAGAAGAGGATTAAACCCAAGAAGGAGAGAAGAAAGTGAAGATGAAGGAGAGGAGGAAGATTCAAATGTAGAAGAGGAAGAAGAAGCAATTGATCAAGACCAAATAAGGCTAATAAGGGCCATTTTGAAGATTGGTAAAAGACCCAGAGTCGAAGTCCCCAGTTATTCTAGAAGTCTAAACCTAGAAGAGTTGATCAAATGGATCAATGAGTTGGAAGAATATTTCAAGTATGATGAGATGGAGGACCCAGATTGGGTCAATTTTGCAAAAAAAAAGTTGAAGGGCCATGCCAGTATTTGGTGGAAAGAGGTCTAGTTGGAGAGAAACCAAAGAGGAAAAGACAAGGGGATCGCATGGTGGAGAAACTGAAAAAGTAGTTCATACTAGTGGACTACGGGCTAGATCTGTTGAAGAAATTGCAAAGGTTCAAACAAGGAAGAAAATCTATGAAGGAATACACTAAATATTTTCACAAGATGATCATTAGAATGGGTCATACAGAGGTCAACAAGGAGAAGGTAGCCCATTATCTTAATGGGTTACGATCGAGCATTCAGGAGGGGCTAAGCCTGGTCAGAATGACCACCATTGAGGATGTGTACAAGTTCGCTCTGAAAGTTGAAGAGAAGTTGAACAAAAGATTTGATAGCAAGCAAAAAAGATGAGGATATCAGAGTGGAAAGGGCAGTGGAAGATCTTCTGGAAGCTTAAACGATGATGAAAAGAAAAATGAAGATGTGGGTACTAGTCAAAACTAGGGGAATGATAACTTCTACCACCCTCGTGATGAAAATAGTGGTGATCAAAGAGGTAGAGGACAAGGGAAATTTGGACAAGGATCTAGAAGAGGTGGTTTTAGAGGAACTTTTTTCCAATGTGGTGAAGGACATTGAGCCTATGAATGTCTGCAACATCAAGGAAGGGCAGACAAAAGGCCGGAAGGTCATGGAAGGGTTGCACATGCAGATGAGGAGGCTCAATCTGAACATTCAGATGATGATGAAAGAGGAGAAGCCCTAGTGATTAGAAAAACACTGGTGACTGAAGAGAAGGATCTAGAGTAGAGGAAGAATATGTTTCATACAATGTGAAAATTTGAAGGAAAATGTTGTGATGTCATCATTGACAGTGGGAGCACCGATAATCTGGTGTCAAAGGAGATGGTTACAAAGTTGAAGCTAAAGAGGGAAAGGCATCCACATCTATATCAGATTTCTTGGTTGTAGAAGGACCACATAGTTCTAGTCAATGAGCAATGCCTGGTGAAGTTCAAGATCAGGAGTTACCATGATGAGGTACTCTATGATATCATCCCCACAGATGCATGTCACGTGTTTTTGGGGAGACTGTGGTAGTTCAACAAGTGAAATATACATGATGGCCATGCAAACACTTATTCCCTAACGAAGGATGTGGTTCATCACAAGTTGAAAGCCTTGAATGAGGCCGAAGAAAAGGTATGCAGTAGTGCTAGAATCTATCACATTGATGCAAGAAATTTTTTAGAAGGTATGAAGCATGAGGGTGTGTGTTATGCATTGCTTCCTAGAGTGGGTAAGGAGAATAGTGAGAAGGTGCCAGTAGAAGTTTCTAGGTTGTTGGATGAGTTTTAGGATATTGTTTCTGATAATGTACCTAAGGGCTTACAACTAGTGAGGAAGATCAGTCATCAGATTGAATTGATCCCTGGAGTCAATTTTCCAAATAAGGCAACTCACAAAATGACTTTGGCAGAAAATGAGGAGTTAAACAAGAAAGTTCAAGATTTGTTGAGAAAGGGTTTGATTCGAGAGAGCCTGAGCCCATGTACAGTACCTGCAGTACTAACATCAAAGAATGATAGGGAGTGGAGGATGTGTACAGACTCCTGGGCCATAAACAAGATAACAATCAAGTACAAATTTCCCTTGCCAAGGATGGATGACCTGATGAACTGTTTGAGTGGAGCTCAATACTTCACAAAGATTGATATGAAGAGTGGTTATCACTAGATATAGATTCGAGAGGGAGATGAATGGAAGACTGTATTCAAGACCAAAGAGGGCCTGTATGAGTGGTTAGTCTTGCATTTTGGGTTAACAAATACACCAGGAACATTCATGTGGCTCATGAATGACATACTAAAAAAATTTCTAGGAAGTTTTTTCATTGTGTATTTAGATGATATTTTGATTTTTAGTAGAACTTTGGATGAGCATTTTATGCATATTCAGAGAGCCTTTGAGAAGTTAAGAGAGGATAATTTTTTTATTAATCTGATGAAGTGAAATTTTGTGAAGAAGGAATTAGTGTACTTGGGGTTTGTTGTCTCAGCAGAAGGTCTCAAGATGGACCCAGAGAAGGTGAAGGCTATTCTAGAATAGCCTACCCCAAGAACTTCTACTGAGGTGAGATCTTTCCATGGTTTGGATAGTTCTTACAAAAAGTTCATTAGAAACTTCAGTAGTATTTGTGCACCCCTGACTGAAACAATGAGAGGGGATAGAAAGGAGTTCAAGTGGAGCACTGGAGTAGTGAAAAGTTTCAAACTATTGAAATAGAAGGTGAAAGAGCGGCCTATTCTCACCCTTCCTAATTTCAATAAGGTTTTTTAGGTGGATTGTGATGCCAGTGGTTGTGCCATTGGAGCAATGTTGAACCAAGAAGATAAGCCCATTTCCTATTTCAGTGAAAAGTTAAATGAGTCCAAGAGAAAGTATTCTGTATATGATCAGGAATTTTATGCAATAGTTCAAACACTAAAGAAATGGAGGCATTATCTATTGCTGAAGGAATTTGTTTTGTATACTAATCATCAAGCATTATAGTATTTGAATAGTCAAGGAAAATTAAATCAAAGGCATATTAAATGGGTAGAATTTTTGCAAAGCTATACCTTTGTTCTAAAGCATAGGAGTGGGAGGTCGAATAGGGTTGTAGATGCCTTAAGTAGGAGGTAGATACTGATGATAGAGAGGTAGATTGAAGTGGTTGGGTTCAATGAACTCAAAACATTATATCTAGAAGACCCTAATTTTGTAGAGGCTTAGAAAGGTTGCAAGGAGCATGTTACAGTGGACAGAACAAGGTGGTTGGATTTCATAATCCAGGATGGCATGTTGTTTAAGGGAAGTCAATTATGTATCCTGAGGAGTTCCATGAGGAAGAACTTGATAAAGGAGAAGCACAATGGAGGAATGGCAGGACATTTTGGTTCGGATAAGACCATTGCCATTATTAGTGAGAATTATTATTGGCCTCAATTGTCATAGGATGTGAAGAAGTTTGTGCAGAGTTGCAGGGTATGTCAGATGGCTAAGGGAGTGAGCCAAAATATAGGGTTGTATAAGCCCTTACTTATACCAAAGAGGCCATGGGAGGATATAAGTATGGACTTTTTTCTTGGCTTGCCAAGGACACAGAGAGGGAATGATTCAATATTTGTGGTGGTTGATAGGTTTTCGAAGATGACACATTTAATTCCATGTCAAAAGACCCATGATGCAGCCCACATTGTTGATTTGTTCTTTAGAGAGGTGGTGAGACTACATGGTTTTCCAAAGAATATTGTCTCAGATTGTGACACCAAATTTGTAGGATACTTTTGGAGGACCTTGTGGAAGAAATTGAAAACAAAGTTGAAGTTTAGTTTTGCACACCATCCACATATAGATGGGTAGATGGAGGTTGTGAACACGAGCCTAGGTAACCTACTAAGATGCTTGGTAGGAGATAAACCCAAGGGATGGGACTTGATCTTACCCCAGGTAGAATTTGCTTACAACAATTATGTCAACAGAAGCATTGGTACATCACCATTCTAGATTGTGTATGGAGGCAACCCCAGAACAACTCCATAATTGAGGAAGGTGGACCAAGAGAAGAAGATAAGTGCCAAAGCTAAAAATTTTGTAGAGAACATCAAGAATATATATGAGAAGGTAAGAGTTCATATTAACAAGATGAATGTGTAGTATAAGGCCAAGGCAGATCATAAAAGGAGGAGTAAATATTTTTAGATTGGTGATGAAGTAATGGTTCACTTGAGGAAATAAAGGTTTCCAGTGGGAACCTATAACAAATTGAAGATGAAAAAATTCGGTCCTTGTAAGATTTTGAAGAAACATGATTCAGGGAATGCATATGAGGTAGAGTTGCCAAATGGAGTCAACATTTCCTTTGTGATCAACATTTTAGATTTGACAGAGTATCATGAACGTGGCATGGAGGAAGCACCAGCAATAAGGTAGTATGGCATTCCAACACCTACTTCAGAGAAGGAGGAGATTGAAGCAATCCTGGATAGCCGTGTGGGAAGGAGTACCAAAAATAGGAAGTATGAAGAATATCTAGTGAAATGGAAAGGAAGTCCTATGGAAGATTCATCCTAGCCATCGAAGGTAGAGGTTAACCGTTTGGGTTTTCCTCAACCATCTGAGACGTGATAGGATCACTTTTTCAAATTACCCTGGGTGTTTGATGCAAGAGCATCTAGTGGTGTAAGGCAATCCTACATCACCCAAAAAAAAGAGTTTCATTTCATGTTGGTATTTTCTTTGATGTCTTTGCATTTTTTAATACCCTTTTCCTCATAATTTAATTCCCAATTTACAGTTTTAGTCTCCCAGAATTACACCTGAAAACCTTTCAGGTCATATTTGAGGCACTAAACAATCTTGAAATAGCCATGAAACTTGCTGAAATTGGTGTACCAAATTTCAAGCATGTTCTTGACTATGAGACCTTTCCAACAGTTCAAATGGTTTGAAAAATGACGTCCCGAATCAAAAGTTATGGCTCCTAGAAGTTGGCACAATTTTTAGAGGATACTAATTTTTGAATGTTCTTTTGAAATTTGAATTTCAAATTGTAATTTTTGGCGTCAAACCGCTAAAACTCAAATTTGAATGTTTTCTTGGCTCCAAAATCAAAAGGAGCTCTATTTATGGGTGGGTTTCTGATTTTTGGGTAGCTTTTTGGGGACAAGTTTGCACACTGCGAAAAGGGTTATTCTGTAATTTTCTGTGACTTGCATATGTTGTTGAACTTGAGGATTGAGATCCTCTGCATGTAAGAAGTTCCATTTTCTGAATAATAAAATTGTTCTCTTGTTTTGTGAGTTATTTTCTGTGTCAGTAGACATCTCTAAACCTCTTTCCAACTCTATTTTGATTCACTCTACCTTTGGTAGTTAGACTCAATTTTTAAACTTTGAAGGTCTTCCATTTAGATGCTTTCAATACAATAAATTGGGTCACAAAGTTGAAGCTTGCACTCTCCAGCGGTCCCCTGGCACTAGGAATATTTGTCTCAAAAAAATGGGTTAAGAAGTTTGGGTCTCTAGATGCTAATTTCATTTGGAAAATAATGGCAAGTTTGTGGCTACTCAATCTAATCTAGAGCCTAATCCTGTGTGGCCTCCATTGTCCTCACTCTCTCTTGTTATTCCTACTAATGATAATTTGACAGAAATTCCTTTTGAGGCCGAGGATGTGGGTTCTAAATTTGAAGGTACTTTTCCTTTCATGGAGGGTTTGGATGATGTACAACCTGATTATTTTTAATAGGACATAATTGTGGCTTTCCCAAGGAAATGTGGATTAGTTCAAACTGTGAGTAGCAAGTCCAAACTAGATTGTGGAGCTCCAAAGAAAAAAGGATGAAAGTCAGAGGTTGAAAAATTACGCATTGAAGGAAGGGAAGTTGTTGATGATGGTTCCCAATGGACCATGGAAGCTCTCCTTTTATGAAATAATAAAATAATTTAGAATTATTTTGGATTTTGTGCTTTGTGTTGTCTACCTTCTATGGCAACTAATTTTCTTATGGGGTTGGTGTTTTAGTTCTTTTCTCTTAACTTCTTCTCGACTCTTTTGTTTCTTCTAGGACTTTTCTAGGTCTTCAGCATTGCTTTGTTATCCTTGTGTGGTAGGCTTGATGTAACTTTTATTCTTTTATGTTCTAATAAAATGTATGCAACTTCGGTTGTGTTTTACGGATTAAAAAAAATCATATTATAATATATATTATATTATATTATATCATATCATATATATTATAATATATTGTATTATAATATATTAATCAAATCATATTAAAAAATATTGAAAGTTATTATTATATATTAATCTATATATTTTTTATTTTATTTTAAGATTTTTTCTAAAAGAAAGCAAGTTAGAGGTACATGTGAAGTGATGAGCAACATGGATGAGATAGCTTTAGGAGCAAATAATTTAGTTTCTCCTTTGCAAGTGACTTGGACGAGAGGCTTATCATCCTTCCCTTAGATGATGATAAAAGGCTAGAATTTCAGGTTGTCTTACACACAAGAATTGAAGAAGTGCCTTCCAATGAGTCAATTGGCATCAAAGACAATGTTTACAAGATTTTCTAAAATTTGGTGCTTGGAAGCATCGCCAACAAGTCTCTAGGAGGAAGTAAAAGTGACCATAAAAGGAGTGGTTGCAATTCCTTACTTGTTAACAATCCTTACTTGTTAACAATAATCTCAGCCATGTTATGTTGCAACTACTATACCCCAACACAACAGTAGCTTGTTCCTAGATCTATGCCAATGGCCTTCTCTTGCTTCTTCCCCTTCCCTTTTCCCTCCATGCTTAGTGAGCTACCATCTCGATCTCTAGTTTGAATCTAGAGAAAAAAATGAAAGTATTGATATGTACTAGATGTTATTATATATTAATCTATATACTATTATAATATAATTAATATATATATATATATATATAGATATAAATTTATATAATATAAAATATATATAATATATAATATATATATATATATATATAATATTATATTATATATATATATATATATATATATATATATATATATATATATATATATATATATTCTAATATATATTATATGTCGATCATTGTCATCTCTTATACTAAGGGATGGGGTGGACTCAACCAATTTAAAAAAAAAACTAAAACTAAACAAATATTCATTATGAAACAAATATACATTACAAAACTGATATCCATTTCCTATGTGTTAGATAGAAAGAAAAGGCTGAGAGTCATTTTATATATTATATTATATCATTTTATAATATTATTATATTAATATATATAATATTATTGTATTATACATATCAATATATTAATATTATATATATTAATATATTAATTTTATATTATATCAGCTGCATGAATTCAGTAAACCAATCCAAATCATGAATGGGTTCTAGATTTGTAATACATTTGAGAAATTCACATACCGACCTACCTTTGACTTTGTGTTGCATGTCATGGTCCAAAAATTGGACAAGAGTGAAAACTACTCCACAACCTCACCTGCTACCAAAACTTTATGAATGCCACTAGGTTGCAGAATGCCAACACCTGTTCATGCCATGGTGATGACTTCTTCGAACCATCTTAGGTACATATTCTTGAAGAGGACAAGCAATAATTCCCACACCATCTCATTCTACTCACCTCGGTCAAGTAATGATGCCATGAAGTGAGAAGAAATATTTATTCTTACATAATAATGCCCTTCATTCTCCAAGGAAAAAACTCCCAAATCCACTTTATTTCCCTCAAAATGAGGTTATTATGTTCCAAAAATTGCAACTTTAGTCTTTAGTTACAAGACTTTTAAAAAAGAAAAGCTTAAAAATTAGTTAAAAACAAAAAAAAATCTATTTTTAATGTTATTCAAACAGCTTTTTCCAAATACAATGTTGAAGCAACCTACCCACAGATCAACCGTATATTGAACCTAAATTCCTCATTACCAAAGCATGAAAATATACACAACATTGGTGTAAGCTGGATCAAGAGAGAAATTTACTTCTCTAGGATTCCCACTATTCATCACTTGGCAATCTCAGGTGTAAAACATTCGAGGACCTGCCGTTCACAGCAATAAATGATCATTCCTTGTTGTGTCAAACCTATGTACCTCAACTTCTCTCCGCTCGCTCTGTCCCAGCCACATAGGCTAAACTGCCCTTCCCATTCTTTGCAGCCACTGTTAAACGAATCAACTGAAAACCTCATAAACCGGTGACGGTAAATATCATGTTGGAGAATATAACGTCGCCAATCATTTTGAAATGTTGTCCATTCTTCATTGTGAACAATTAACTCATCACATTGATTTTTGAGGTACATTTTCTGGAAATTGAAATCACAAACAATAGAATTTCTCGCAGTTGCTATTACTCGATGTATGGCATTTAATTCTCCAGTGTTGGCATTGTAGTCATCTTTGAACACCACTAACGTCTCGGAGATTTCTACTGAAGACAAGATGAAGAGAATGTACAAGAATCGAGTTGGCCAGAGGTCGAGGGTTCAATCGACGACTGTAATCTGCATAAAATTTAGATCTCTGTGCTCTGGTTTTATGTTATTCTGTCAGTTTTTTTTTTTAAAATGTTAAAATTGTTGGGTGGTGAAATACAATTACTCTGCCACTATTCTTCGTTGGGAGTTGGCTGAATGGTGCCAGAATATGTGTGCAGACCATGTACTGTATATCTGTATATCTGATAATTGTTAATATAAGTCTTCCCTGTCTTGAGAGTGGATGTAGTCAATCTTGGTGAACCACTATAAATTGTGTTCTTTGTTTTTATTTCTTTCTTTTGTTTTATGTTTTTTTTCTATTTCTTTAGAATTAATAAAAACCATCTCAATTATTCTGCCACAATCTTCTCGTTGTCTTGGCTTCCAACTGCTCGACAAGAAATTGAAATGAATAGCATAATGTGTCTTATAGAAATTTTTTGTACCACAAAAAAAGTCTTCACAATTTTGTGTCTTTTATTTGAAATTGTTTTCAAGTTAATATGAAAATATATTAATTAATTGAAATTTAAAATTATAAATCGATAGGTTACATGTAGTGTGAGATTTGAACATGAAACCAGTCTAAATCACTTTTGAGTCATGGAGGACAAGTTTCAGTTGTCATTTAATGGTAAACCAGCTGCCCTTTAATGGTAAAAGCCTCCAAAATCTCATTTATCATATAAAAGTCAGATATTTTTTTTTAGACTGCAGGAATCGGGTAGCACGACCCCCTATAAAACCCCCTATAAACTGTAGTGCGCCTGGTAAACATGGCGCGACACGCCCTCCAGTACCACAGGGGTGGGGGAGACTAGACCTCATGACCAGGAAAGATTTAGCCAACCGAGCTAGGGCCTCAACCCCTTGCTTTATGTTTTAAATCTGTATACAAAAAAACTTAATTTCTTTAAAGAAAAAATCAATAAACAATACTTAATTTCTTTAAAGAAAAAAAATAGATTTTCTAAGTTTATTTTATTCCATTATTTAACATATTAAACTAATTATTTAATCTAGCCACATGCAACTAGAATTTGCATGAACAAACCCATACTCTTTAACATATTAATAAATAAATCTACATAAATAGATGTTGAACAAATAATTAAAAATAAAATAAAGAAAAACATATTTAAAAATAAAATAATTTTTAAATATCAAGTTATTGATTTTTTTTTCATTTGAGATATTATTTTAAATATGGAAAAAATATATTTTCATCTTTTTAGTTTTGCAATTTGTATTTTTATTCTTTTAATCCTCTTATGTCTATTTTGTATAAACAAGATCTTTGCATTCTCTATTAAGATCAAAATAAATATTTTTAAATATAATTAATAATATTATTTGTGAAATTCTTGCTAAATTTTAATAACTTATTTGTTATAATTAATAGCATTTTTAAAAAGTGATACTTATTTCATATCATTATATTTTTTTAAATACTTTTAAATTTTTGAAATATAGATTGATAACACCAATGTCTAATAGTTAAATATTTTTTCATAATTTTTTACTACTTGTTTTTTAATTAATTTTGGAAATGAGATTAATTATAATGTAAGCATGTTTATCCCATTCAAATTAATTTTTTATTTGTTGAAACTTTTTAATTTTTATTTTTTTTTACTTTTAAGATTTTTTTATTATTATTATATTTTCTAGAATAAAGACCTTGATATGCAATGGAAAGTCTATGTTCACTAGAAAATATAAAATAAATATAATAATCAAATTAAATCTAATAAAAATTATAATTTTCAAAAATTTATTTAAAGAGTTAACACTCTATGATTTCAATTGTTGATCCAACCCAAGGTTTGGAATTTAAAAAAATGATTTTGATTATTTGAGCATAAATTCAAACAAATAACACACAAATCTATTAGAAATTTTTTAGTGGTACACACAATTTCTATAAGACACATTATTTTAGACCAAAGGAATTTAAGGTACATATGAACATATTTATTAATTAGTTAAATTTTTTAATTAAAAATTTATTATTATATTCAATGACTTCATTTTAAATAGTAATTAAAAAATTAAATTAAATTTATAAAAAATATATTGAATTATTTTTTAAAAACTAAAAAAATAAAAACATAAGTTACACTAAAAGTTTCACACTTCATTAAATTTATATCATTTTAAAATTCCAAACACTTTTAATTGTTTAAGTTAAAAATTTGTATTTATCTTGATCATTTCTTGTAAGGAAGTGGACACAATTCCCAACTTTTATCCTACAATGGTTATTGAGAGATAAGTTTTTGTTACCATTGGTCACCATTACAAATTTGGATGTTGTCTCTATGGGAATCAGTGTATTATTAAACTTGAGGAAAGAAAGAGAAAATTTTGGATGCTATCCAACAAGCTCATAAAGAAGCATATTTTAGGTGTGCTTGAGATGTTGTAAGTAGTAATTAGATCTAAATTATCTCCAATTGTGGGCTTATTGGAAATGCAAGTAAAAATTGTTGCTCAATGCTAGCCATTCATCATCTTGGCCATCATGCAAAACAAAGAAAAATGTAGATTAAAAGTGGAAAAAGCTATACAATATTTCTAAAGTGAGTTATAAGAGTGGAAGAGTTAGATGTCATCAATTAAATGTTTGTATTTTCAAATGGATGATCCTACAATAGGGTGTCCCACTTTTTCTATAGTGCAACATTGAAACTATCATTTTTAACCAAATTTTAACCTTTTGTAACCCATGCCAAATAAACTATTAAGAATTTGGAGATGAATTGAATTAATAGTTTTTGAGATTTCATGTGTAAATTTTATATGTATTTCTATTTAAAAATAAATAAAATGATTTTTGAAATTTTTATATAAGTTTTAACAACTTACTTTTTATACTTAATGGTAATTTTAAAAAGTGATATTTATTCCATACAACATTTAAAAATTACAACTAGCATAGATACCTTAAACACATCTATCTAAAAAATGCTAAGAGATATCAATATAATCAAAAGGCATGTCAAAACTGATATCTCTATATGTCTTTTACACATCTAACTAAAAAATGCTAAGAGATGTCAGTCTTGAGGCACCTATCTATAATCAAAAGGCATGTTGAAACTAATATCTCTCTATCTACACATGTATCTAAAAAATGCTAATAGATATCAGTCTTGAGGCACCTATCTATACTCAAAAGACATGTCGAAACTAATATCTCTTTGTGTCTTTTATATAGATGTATTTAAAATATCTATGCTAGTTATACACTAATTTCATAAAAACGTTACATGGAAAAATTAATACAAACTAATTGATAAATCCCATTTATTTATAATATATAATTTTATAATTTAATTCTCTTAATAAAAATAATGTGTCTTTAAAAAACTATTCAAAGCTAAAATATAAATTAAATAAGTATTATAAATATGAGCAACTTTATTATACACTAATTTCATTAAAAAAAATATATCACAAAATTAATATAGATTAATTGATAAATCTTATTTATTTATAATATATAATTTATAATTTAATACTCTTATTTAAAAAGGTTGTGTCTTTAAAAACTATTAAAAAACAAAAAATATACAATCATAGAAAGTAAAATTGTATTTATTTACATTTTATATTATTTTTTTAATAATAAAAATATTTTTGATAAGAATTATTTTAAAAGTATTAAAATGTACAAACTTCTATTTTTTTTCTTCCTAAAATTATTGTTGCAGTTTCTCTTTACCTAGCTTTTTTCTCAATTCAAAATTATTTTTTCTTCTTTAGCTTTCCATTATTCTCCTTAGCTTTTTTCTCGATTTGAAACTATTTTTTTCCTTTCTTCTTTGGCTTTCTATTTGTTTGGTTGGCAAGGATTCATGTGTCCTTCCATTATTAATTTTTTAAATATATGTGGTAACCCTAATATATTTTAATTTTAATATATGTGCACACCTTAATATATTCTTTGATAATTTTTCATAATTTTTTATTGTATATTTTTATTAATTTTTAAGTGAGATTAATTATAATTAGTCGATATGCTAGATTTGTGTGAACTTTGGTCAAAAATTTCGTCAGCCTTCTTGCCTTTTGAGCTTTCCGAGGGCGGGAAAAAGGTGGCAGTTTATTTTTTGGGCTTTTTGAACTTTGGTCAGAATTTTTGTTAGCCTTCCCAGTTTTTGAGCTTTTTGGTCTTGGGAGAAAGGTGGCAGATTTTTTTTTTACTTTTAAATATGAAATGAAGGATTTTGGCTCTCAAATCCTATGTGTTCTTCCTAGGGTCTTTCACCTAGGAAGAGAGAAAATAAGGCCAAAATGGGCACATCATTACCATTCAAGACAAAAGGAAGGAGGAAGGATGATTGTGGGCTGTGTGAATGTGATTTTAATGCTATAAACTCAATGAAATGAAAAATAAAGAATGTAAACTAATTAAATACAAGATGTTGGAAAACACAATGAGATATATAGAAATATGAGCTAAGAATTAAAGAAGAATGAAACAAAAATAGGGGAGATTGAACATAACTTATCTAGATGATTGAAGATGACTGGAGAAGACTTCTGAAATGTTGGGAATGCTGATCTACTAACCAAAATGAACTCATTCACCACCTGTGGTGAATCATTCCATGTTCAGGTGAAAATTGCCAAGAACAGATTCTAGACTATTAGGAGTTGAAATATGATAAAATCAAGTTTCAGGCCTACAGGTTAGACTCATTCGCCATGCATGGAAAATCAATCAACCTATATAAATTTGGAAAAGTAGAGGAAGATTCTATGGAGTTAGATCTGTACTTCTACCTCCTATAGGTCTTTGCTTATGAAATTGTCAGATTCGGGTCTGAAACTAATTTTTAGTTGATGAAAAGGTTTGAATGAAGAAGAGAAGAGGTAGATGAATTTTTAATGCAATCTTCAATGATTCCAAAAACCCAAATGATCCTAAATCTGCAAACAATCAACACAAGAAGACAAACTATTTGATTGTTAACCAATGGGAGTTTTCCTCGTGGTCAAACCCCATTTAGGAAACTAATCCAAAATGATGAAAAAAATGAATGAAGCATGCAACAATGGAATAATTTACCTTACAATGATGATTGATATTTTTGGTCTGGAACAATACATGTAAAATTAGGCTTGAATGTATTAGGAATGCTAACTTAAGGACTTGTAACAAAGAAGACCTAAGTTGCTTGATAAAATAGATGATGAATGGATATAGAAATGAGCAAGAGATGATGGGGAGATGTAATAATGAGTGGATGGATGTAAAATGAGGTTACAATTAACATATTTATACAATTCATGTGTCTTAGTACCGAGTATACATCATCACAGGCTGGCATCAAGTGTAAAATTGAATAAAATCCTGAAAGAAATTTGAATTATTTTGATTTTTGTGTCAAGGTGGACTCATTTACCATAAATGGCGAATGGGTCTAGCCTTGAGGTTGAATTCAAGTGTTGGGAATTAAATGCTATTTGATGCTACGTGTTGGGGTATCATTCAAAAATACACTTAAATAAACCTTATGAGTGCCTAAATAGGTCCAAAGAAACATAAGAAGAGAGTAAATAAGGGGGAAATGCCTAGAAAAGTGTGATTCTTGATTACAAGAATTAACAAAACTTCAAAATAGGACTTGTTGATGTGTAAAATAATGATTTTTAAGTGAATTGTATTAGATAGAGTCTAGAATGATGTAGAAATGCTTTACAACACTTCACAACACATTCACAAGACTTCAATATTTAATAAATAATTAATTTATAAAGGTCTAAAAATTAGTGTGGATGCATAAAATGCTTCATAACACCTAAATTAAGACCACATTTAGTCCATTTATCATGAATTATCTCAAATCAAGCAAAGGGTACTTTTTTATATGGCACATTTAGCCCCCACTTTAGTGAAAGGAATAACTTGCTTCAGACTCACACTAAAGCAGATATTCAATAGAGATTCACATGCATGCCAAGCTGCCAAGATACAAAATCATACAAAGGAAAGGAAAAAAGAGATATGAAGATGTAAAATATGTACTCAATCTAGGTCCACAGATTTTTGGATCATCCATGGGGTGAGAAGGGCCAAAAACATAAAAAGAAAAAAGAGTAACATACGCTAGTTGACATGCACTCAAAAACAAAAAGGGGTGGCTATAGGGAAAGTCATGCCACTAGTTGGGCTCCCACCATGCCAAAGTTATACTGCCTAATAAATTTAACAAGTAACCAAAAAACAAAAAAAAAATGTAAATGCTTAAGTGTAAAAATGCAAAAATGTAATATGTATAATATGTGATGTGAAATATTGTTCAAAGGAATTTTGTTTAGTTTATGTAGGGTCAATCACATAGGGAACATTGCATCTAATGTCTCCAAGAGAGGACCAATCAAAGGATGCTAAGAAATATTGCAGTTATGAAGGACATCATACCCAATGTCATCCACAAAGTAATGAACACATCATATAAACAACAAGGCTATGCAAAGAATAAGGAATGAATTATGGTGTTACATGCCCCCCACTTTAAAGTAATTGCTACACCTCATTCATGAGAAATTGCTATAAAGTAGAAGAAGAAAGATAAAGAAAAAGAAAAGCAAGACATGAGAGCTAACTAGGAAAGTCCTATGTCAAGTCATACATTTCAAAGTTAGGTTGCGTCATGTCAAGGGAAAGGTAAAGAAAGGGAGTATGTCACATGTGAGTCAATCTTAAGACATTTTGTCCACATCTAATGCTTGCTCTTTAAATGTTCATGAAAGGTTAACAACTAGTCAAAAGAGACAATGAAATATGACATATGAGGGATAAAGGCTTTATAACCCTTTTCCCCCCACTGAGTGTAGAACAAAGGTGAGCCTAAAGTGGATGACGGTATGCTGCTCCCCACAAATTATCCAAAACATGTAATAGTGAGAATGTTATGGTTCTACAACTTATTACAAGGCAAGGAGCAGCAACCAATGTTATTTATGTGGAGAAGCGAAAAAAGTTACAGCTTGGTTGTCTTTGATTTAATAGAATTTAGTACATATGTGAACAATATCATTGTAAGTTGGTTGGTATGAAACATTATGCTTAGGTGGGTCAAAGTTGAGTTGATTTTGGTGTTGAATTTGTAATCCACAGGAAGACATATCATGTGCTTGTATCATAATAGCTTCCCTAGGAGGAGAATGTATAGGAGAATGATAATCCAAATGTTCTTGACTTTCAAGGAATTTTTCTTCCAATATATCATCATCATAAAGAAGGGATATATCCATGATCATATTGTTTTGGTTTATAAGATTTTCATTATTTTTATTGATTGAATCATATAGCACAATAGTACCATCTTCACAAAGAGGAGAGATATTAGGAGAGGGGACAAGTTGATTGTTGTTTATGATCCCATTATCTTGTTTCACAACATCTACCCTAGTAGGAGAGCTTAGAGGAGAATGACAATCAAGAGGTTCATTACATATCAAAGCTTCATCACAAATAGGGGGTCATGAAGGGGAGAAATACGAGGATTTTCATGTGTCAAGAATTGTATCTTCTTCTTCAAAGAGGACCTTCCAATTGTTAGGAACATTAGGAAGGAGAGAAATAATGTTAGTAGTGGTCAAAATAGGGGAAGTATTGAGAGAGGAATAGAAACTAGGTGAGGTAGAAGTAATGCATTCATTGTGTGTTGTTATACTATCTTTCCAATGGGAATGAAGAGAAGGACAAACAAGACCATCATGATATTCAATGATTGTACCTTCTTTTGCCAAGATACCTTCATCACTAAAAAGGAGAGATATCAAGAGAAAGACAATTATGATCATATTTATCAATGTTTGTATGCTCTTCTATCACATCATCCACACAAATAGAAGACATAGAATGGGGTGTAAGTTCAATATAGGCATTAACATTTTCATTTTCTTGCGCTAAGAGACTATCATAACTAGGAAATGCATTGAATAAAAAACTTGAATCTTTATCAACTAGCATTTTTTGTGCAAATTTGGAGAAAATTGAAACTAACATTTTGAAATAACAAATCTATGCTAACTCAAAATGTGAAACTAAAATGAAATGCAAGTTTACAAATGTAGAAGTGAAACTTATGTATAAAATGAGCTAACTTATGCTATGTTGGATAAAATGCATGCCACAAAAATGTAACCAACTTATATATATATATAGGTTAAGGCATCAATCGGAAGCCTAAAAACCACTTTTTGAATTATGGAAAACATGGTTTCAGGTACCCAAATGGACCGATTCGCCTAGGGTGGCGAATGAGTCCAGTATGAACCTTTTTGCAAGATTTTAAAAGATTTCAAATGGATTTTTGTGATTTATGAGAGCTAGTACATAGATCTAAATGAAAAAAATGCAGAGTTATAGTAAAGCTAATTGAATTTAGATGCAAAAAATGAAAACTAAACACACTTTTTATGAATGCAATATGTAACACCTAGTATGCAAACCTTAATGCAAATTCTCATGCAAAATGAGTGCAATACTAGATTAAAGACACAAAATTAGAAGAAGGAAGTATTCAGAAAGTTGGGTTCACCAAAATGAAATGAAGGATTTTGGATCTCAAATCCTTCGTGCTCTTCCTAGGGTCTTTCACCTAGGAAGAGAGAGAAAATAAGGAAAAAATGGGCACTTTGTTACCATTCAAGACAAAAGGAAGGAGGAAGGATGATTTTAAGGTGTGTGAATGTGATTTTGATGCTATAAACTTAATAAAATGCAGAATAAAGAATGTAAACTAATTAAATAAAATATGTTGGAAAACATAATCAGATATGCAAATATGAGCTAAGAATTAAAGAAGAATGAAACCAAAATAGGAGAGATTGAACAAAACTTATCTAGATGATTGAATATTACTGGAGAAGAATTCTGAAATGCTGGGAATGCTAATATGCTAACCAAAATGGACTCATTTTCCACCTATGGTGAACCAGTCCATGTTTAGGTGAAAACTATCAAGAACAGTTTACAGATTATTGGGAATTGAAATTTGTTAAAATCAAGTTTCAGGCCTATAGATTGGACTCATTTTCCATGCATGGTGAATCATTCCACCTATAGAAATTTGGAAAATTAGAGGAAGATTCTATGGAGTTAGATCTGTACTTCTGCCTCCTATAGGTTTTTGCTTCTAAAATTGTCAGATCTAGGTCTAAAACTAATTTTTACTTGATGAAAAGGTTTGAATGAAGAAGAGAAGAGGTAGATGAATTTTTAGCGCAATCCTCAATGATTCCAAAACTCTAAATGATCCTAAATCTGCAAAAAATCAACACAAGAAGACAAACTATTTGATTGTTAAGGCATGGGGGTTTGCCTTGGCCAAACCTCGTTTAGGAAATTAATCCAAAATGATGAAACAAATGAATGAAGCATGCAACAATGGAATAATTTAACTTACAATGATGATTGATCTTGTTGGTCTGCAACAATACATGTAAAATCAGGCTTGAATGTCTTAGGAATGCTAACTTAAAGACTTGTAAAAAAGAAGCCCTAAGTTGCTTGATAAAATAGATGATGAATTGATGTAGAAATGAACAAGAGATGATTAGGAGATGTAATAATGAGTGGATGGATGTAAAATGAGGTTAAAATTAACATATTTATACAATTCATGTGTCTTAGTATCAAGTATACATCATCACAGGCCGACATCAAGTGTAAAATTGAATAAAATCTCAAAAGAAATTTGAATTATTTTGATTTTTGTGTCAAGGTGGACTCATTCTCCACCAATGGAAAATGGGTCCAACCTTGAGGTTGAATTAACGTGTCAAGAATTAAATGCTATTTAATGTTGTGTGTTAGGGTATCATTCAAAAATACACTTAAATAAACCTTATGAGTGCATAAATAGGTCCAAAGAAACATAAGAAGAGTGTAAATAAGGGTAAAATTCCTAGAGAAGTGTGATTCTTGATTACAAGACTTAACAGCACTTCAAAATAGGACTTGTTGATGTGTCAAATGATGATTTTTAAGTGAATTGTATTAAATAGAGTCTAGAATGATGTAAAAATTCCTTAAAACACTTCACAACACATTCACAAGACTTTAATATTTAATAAATAATTAATTTATAAAGGTCTAAAACTTAGTGTGGATGCATAAAATGCTTTATAACACCTAAATTAAGACCACATTTAGTCCATTTATCATGAATGATCTCAAATCAATTAAAGGGTACTTTTTTCTATGACAAAAAATAAAAAAGCATTTGGAACACCTATAGAGAAGGCCAGCAAAATGGCATCAACATTAATTGTTGTATGGTTTATGTGTAGTGGTGATAGTTGTAAATAACACTTGCCTTTAAAATCCTTATAAAACATAGCGAATGTTTGTGCAATTTTTGATAAGGCATTATTGGGTGTCATTCTTTGGGTTTACTATGTTGTTCAAGATAGTTGTGAGTGAGGAGGGAAAGCTTTTGTGAAAGTGTAAGTGTGATCATCAGCTCTGGAGTTTCTATGAAGGTGGTTGGAGGTTATTTTTGTTTTTTTGCATGGGGTGATGGTTGCAAAAATAGTATAAAAGTGTCAGTTGTGATAATTCTTTTCCCATTTTTTGCAGGCGGTGGAGAAAGAAGTGAGCAGAGAGAAAGCAAGCAAGAAGAGGTGCATTTGAAGCAAGCAGGAAGAGGTGCGGGAAGAGATTCATATTGAAAAAATTGTTTCTCTAGTATTTCAAAAAAAAATTATGTTATTTTCCAAAGGGCATTGTTGATTGTTGTTTTGTAGCTTAGTCTATATTGTTTTGTTTATGGTTTCTATGTAGTTGTGATGGTGGAAGGAAATATTGTTTATTTTTACATTGGTTTGTTACTGTGAATTCATGTGATTTTGTGGATTTTTCCATCTGGGTCATTGTTGAAACCAATATTGTTTATGGTCTCCATGTAGTTGCAGTGGGTGGAAGGAAATATTATTTGTTTGTGCGTTAGTTTGTTACTATGAATTCATGTGTTTTTTGTGGGTTTTTTCATCTAAGTCACTATTGAAACTAGTATTGTTCCATTGTGTTGATTGTTGTTCTCTAGCTTAGGCTATGTTATTTTGTTTTTGATAAGGTTTGCTGGAAAAAGACTATATAGTTTGTTGAAATGAAAACTATTTGATTTATGGTTCAAATTTTGTGGCAATGGTTTTGCATGGGTTTGTTACTGTGATTTTTTGTGTTTTGTGGGTTTTCCCATCTAGGTGACTGTTGATACCAATATTGTTTGATTTATAGCTTTTCTTTTGTGGGGGTGGTTTCAACTCTCTAGCTTAGGCTATATTGTTTCATTTATGGCTTTTGTTTTGTGTGGATGGTTGCAAAATAGTTAATCTCATGTGTTTTTTGTGAGTTTTTCCATCTAGGTTGCTATTGAAACCAATATTGATTCATTTATGGCTCACATTTTGGGGTGAAGGTTTTGAATCAGTCTGTTACTATGAGATTTTTGTGTTTTATGGGTTTTCCATCTGGGTCACTATTGAAAGCAATATTTTGTGGCGATGGTTGCAACACAGTGAAATAGTTAATATTATATAGGTTGTGTTCTTTTCCATAAGGCAATGTTGATTGTTGTTCTTTGGCTTAGGGTATATTGTTTCCTTTTCGATAAGGTCCTATGGAAAAAAGACTATATAGTTTATTGAAACCAATATTTTTTGATTTATGGTTCAACTTTTGTTGCGATGGTTTTGCATGCATTTGTTACTATGATTTTTTAGTGTTTTGCGGGTTTTCCCATCTAGGTGACTATTGATACCAATACTATTTCATTTATGGCTTTCATTTTTTGGTGATGGTTGCAATGCAATAAAATAGTTAATTTTATGCAATTCATGTTGTTTTGCATAAGGCATTTTTGACTGTTATTGTGTACCTTAGGCTATATTATTTCATTTATGGCTTCTATTTAGCGTGAATGGTTGCAACGCAGTAAATTAGTCAAAGTTATGGACATTATGTTGTTTTCCATAGGGAATTGTTGACCCTAGTTTTTAAGCCTTCCAACTCCTGGATTGTGGTTGGGAAAAAGGTGGTAGATTGTTTTTCAATTTTAAAATAAAAAGCATTTGGCCCACTAATAGAGAAGGCCAGTGAAATGGCATCAACATTAATTGTTGTATGATTTCCATGTAGTGGTGATGGTTGTAAGTAACAACTTCCTTTTAAATATTTGAGAAAAATAGCAAATGTCTATGCAATTTTTGATAGGGTATTGGTTTATGGCTATATTTTTTCTTTCTGATAAGGTCCTATTGGAAAAAAGAATTCCCTAGCTTGATGTTGAAACCATTAGTGTTTCATTTAGGGTGTAGTTCTCTAGCTTTGGCTATATTGTTTCATATTCGATTTAGATTACAATAGTAAATGTTATAGAGTTTATGTTGTTATCCATAAGCCATTGTTGACTGCTAGCCTATAGCTTTGGCTATATTGTTTCATTTCTGATAAGGTGCTTGTGGAAAAATGTATTTCCTAGCTTGTTGTTGAAACTATTTTTGTCTCGTTTAGGGTGTGAGTGTGTATGTCTGTATATGCATTTTGTAGATGTATCTTTGAGGTCATATGTTTATATATATATGTCTAGTTTTTAATATCAATATAGTTATTTGCTTCTTGTCTGGTTTGATTGCTACATACTCTTATATCTACACAATTGATATTTGTTATTCTTAATGTTTATATGTCATTGTTGAGTGTTTTTCTCTAGCTTTGGCTAAATCATTTCATATTTGGCTCATAGTACAGTAGTATATGTCATAGATTTTACGTTGTTATCAATAAGGCATTGTTGAATGTTGGTCTATAGATTTGGACATATTGTTTCCTTTGTGATAGGGTTCTATTGGAGAAAAAAAAATTAGGTCACTATTCAGACCATTCTTGTTCCATTTACGGTGTGAGTGTGTATGTTGCAGATGCATTTTCTACATGTATCTTTCAAGTTATGTGTTTATCTGTATATAGATATGTCAAGTTTTCTATATCAATATGGTTATTTGCTTCTTGTGTGGTTGGATTGCCACATAGTGTTATATTTGTACAATTGGTGTTACTATTTGAATGTTGATATGTATGTGTGGGGGTGTATGTGTGTATATGGTCATTTTCGATAAGGTGATGTTCAACAAAGAATTTTCTATGTTGTTGTTGAAACCATTACTGTTTCATTTAATGCTTGCATTTTGTGCTTGCATAAGGCATTGTTGACCATTTTTCTCTAGCTTTGGTTATATATATATATATATATTTTTAAGGAAATTAAATAGAGCATGTTATATAGTTTATGTTTTTGTCTGTAAGGCATAGTGAAGTGTTTTTCTTTGGATTTGGCTACATTGGTGCATTTTTTAGAAGGTGTTGTTCAAACCAATGTTGTTTCATTTATGATTTTTGTGTGGTCCTGATGGTTGCAAGGAAATTTAATAGTTGTAAATGTTGATACATGTGTTAAATATGGTGACATAACTATAGAACAAAACCACACAAAATAAAATGAGGACCATAGATTAAAAGTAATACAAAACCATAAGTGACATAAATAGTACAAAAGAAAAGAAGTGTATCTTTTTTTTTTAAACATTATAAGTTGGTGTCCATTGTCTTAATAGTTAAATGCATGTGTTTGTTGTTGTGAATTCTTTTGTTAGTAAATTCAAGTATATATGGATGTTGTCTACATATAATTTCATGTACATACATATCTACACACAAGGAAAGAAAAATAAAAGACTACAAGCAAAGCCTTATGGAAATCAACATAAACTATATAAGGCTAACTATTTTATTGCGTTACAACCATAGGGATAAAATGTAGGGAATAAATTAGACAATATTCATTGCAACAACAACCCACATGGAGGAACCCACAAAATAAAAAAATGTACAGTAACAAATCGATGTAGAAATATAGTCTTTTCTCAACACCTTATAAAAAATGGAACAATATAGCATTCTAATCAAAACCTTATCGATAATGAAACAAGATAGCATAAGGTAGAGAACAACAATTAACAATACACAAAACCCTTGCAAAAACATAGCCACAAAACACATGCAAAATGATAGCCATAAAATGCCAACCATAAACGAAACAATATTGCTTCTAACAAACAATATAGTCTTTTCTCAATAGTGCCTTATCAAAAATTGAAACAATATAGGCTTTTTGACAACGCCTTGTCAAAAATGAGACAATATAATCCAAGCTAGGCAACAACAATCGACAAAAAGTGCATAACATTAACAATTTCATTCCATTGCAAACATGGCCAGAAAATGGAGGCCATTGAAAGAAACCCATGAAAATTTGTAGTAACAACCCCATCCAAAAATATACTCTTTTCTCAATAGAACCTTATAAAAAATTAAAATTATATAGGCTTTTCAAGAGAACCTTATCAAAAATTGAAACAATATAGCCTAAGCTAGAGAACAATAATCAACAATGCCTAATGAAATCAAACATAGAGTGTAGAACATTAACTATTTTATTTCATTGCAACCATAACCACAAAACGGAAGTCATAAATCAAACAACATTGGTTTCAATAGTGACCCAAATGGAGAAACCCACAAATGAAAATAAATGAGGTGTAGGTGACACCATTGATCACATAATCAGTAGGAATTGTAGCAGAAGACTCATATTGCAAATTGTATAGCTCTTTTGCTGACATCTACAATAATTTTTTTCCAACCTCATCAAAATCAATAGCCCAAATCTTGCTTGTGTAGTCTTCCATCTTTTGCTGCAATAAATATCGAAAGTCACAATCAACTATTGTTGTCTATCATTTAGGTAAAAACCATGTATTTTGGATAGAATCTTGACACTTTTTTCTTCCATTTTCTACCATTTCCCTCCAAGGGACATGCAATGTAAAATAATGCAAGAGGAAAACCATATATCAAACAATATTGGTTTCAACAAACAATATAGTCTTTTGTA